>QFDT01001438.1:0-13236 GCA_003315915.1 Macrolepiota dolichaula
ACAAGTGGAGATATCAACTCAACACAATAGTCTCACTCGAGAACCAAGGACAGAGGACACCCAAAGGCAGAGGGTTGTCTGAAGACAGAGGATGTTAGGATTTTGCCAGAGCTCTTGTCCAGCAGTGCACATTAATCCTGTACTGGACATTACGAGGCTAGCTAGATCTCCCAACAGATCCAACACTTCTGGTCCTCTTTACTAGGACCTTGCTGTGGTTGGATAGAACAGCAGATAAAGAATGGCAAGAACGACAAGTCTACCAGACTTGAAGTCACAGCCGAGACAATGTCAAGTACCTTAGACAACATCAAGAGAGAGAGGGAGAACACCAGGTGGTTCTTGCCTTGTTAGGGCTCAAAGAACTCAACACTAGGAGTGAGGGTAGAACACTGTCTAGTAGCAACAACGCTAAGATTCGAATTGGAAATCTACCTACTTACAAGCTTGCTATTTATTGTGTATTGTACAAGCTATCGAAAGATGGTAGTTCGTCAGAAGGCGGAGAAATGGAAGTCCGTATCTAAACATACAATGGGAACAACAGAGGTCCGTAGTTAAATATAGTACAGAGACGGAGGAAAGGAAGGGAAAGGAAAAGCGGGAGTCTGTGCTCCAAAGAGTCCAAAGTCTCTAAATTTAGCTATTCTCCTACACTGATGTTGTTCGTCCATTTATTCCAAGTTGAGTTCTTCTTTGTTGTGAAACTCCCAGTCTTCCCATTGTGCATCGACTACCATCATGTCTGTGAGGACATCAAAGGAATCAAAAATAATATTCATAACAGAGAAAGGAAAGAGAGAGGGAGAAAGTTGGAAGGTGTCCAAAGATGAAGGTGAGTGGACAGAGGGTTTGGACACAAGTTTAAGGAGACAATCCAAGTTGATTATCAGACTGGAGAATACAAATGTAGTAGACTAGGTTTATATACTGCAGCAGATAAGAGGGTAGTACTAATCATAAGGTCTACTAATGACATACTACATAGGATAGTGAACAAAGGAATATATAGAGACAAAGGAAAACAAAGGAAGACAAAGGAAGACAAAGGAATAAGAAGTCATAGCTAACATGTGGGCGCAGAGCAAATGAGTAAGCTACAGAAGGAACTTGGAGGAATGGAGGAGATAAGAAGATCAGATAACAGATAGATGGATATGGATAGTCTGGGAACTAAGAGGAAAACCGAATAGCTGAGGTTGCTGGAGGAACGGCAACTGAAATGCCCAAGCAACCAAGAGGAAGGAAATCCAAGGGGATAAAAACAAGAGGGAGCAGAGAGGTGATATCAGGCCAACGGAGCACTGTGGCTGAATGGTGGCATAGAAGCTGAGAATCCCATTGCTATGAGGAAAGCTTAACAGACAGTGGAGATTGTCTGGAAGATCTTTGGACAGGTTTTTAACAACTACCATGTGTGCTCATTGTATGCTTTGCTTTCAACAGCAAATACCAAGTCAAAACCAGCTAGATATTAATATGAGAGTCAGGCTTCTGGATTAGAGCACACACACAATGATGCCAATAAAGCAGCAAGGATAGGCATATATCAGCACAAAAAGTTCAACACATCAACAGCACCCCATTTTCCCATCCATACATTCTTGATCTCTGGCGAATCACCCCAGTTAGTGTTGAGGCATAGAACCAGCATCATAAACGTATAAGACCCCCAACCTCTTGCGGTATGACACTAGCCCATTCACAAACTACAATGGAAAAAAGAGTGACTGGTATTGTCAAGGATAGGATTTTTGTTAGGAAGCCAGTACAATCTGTCAGTGAAGGAACCGAGTTACGAGAGATGTACTGTATAACACCACTCAGTATCCTTTAACAAACCACACAGCGAAAGATGAATCCAGCATATATTTTCGATACAGGTGCGTTGCAAGGAATCAATGGTTGAGATAATAGGTAATGATGACATGACTAGGGCACTTCGAATATCCGTAGCGCATTATATGTATGTACTAGAATGCAGTGCTCAGTGCCAAACAATAAATTATGAAGTAATATCAGCGTGATTGCGTAATCGTTTGGAGTGTATAATTTTAGTGTTACACCCCCGGTGTGAGACCGCACGATACGCAGTGATGGAGTTTGGATATCATTAGTTGGGTTTGGACTGAACAAATTGGTATGCAAGAATGATTAGGGTGAGGCCGACAAGAGAATGTATACGCGATTAAATCAGGAAACACTGATCATCAAATCCCTGAATACTGTCCTGCCAAGGACTACCACCGTTCCGCTGTCGCCGGCCACATATGACATGCATAGGACACCACGCCATCAAATGACCGCATAGGAGGGCAGATCAATAATAGTACATTGAGAAATAAAAGAGTGGATATGTATTATCCAATCGTCATGTAACATTCCTACTCTCCGTTCGGAGGGATGTATAAATTTAGCCTGTACCACCCAGGCCATGATCTCCCTCCTTGCCTACGCTGCATAACGAGAAGCATCGTCATGCGAGCAATAACATCCCCATAATCAAGATAATGCAAATCATCTAAGAGTTTCAAACACCACCAGAATCCGTGCCATCCATTCCTTCCGAGCCGGTGCGGCTGCGACTGCTATTGTTCTCGTCACGCATAGTTTCAGAGGTTGTAGAAACGGTGATTGCGATAACACGAGAGTTATTCTCTTTACTATCTGCCATTGCGTAATCCTTGGCAACACCAAGTGATACGCGTGCTGTAATTATCGTAGGTGCAATACCCTTTTATCTGGTCAGCCAAATGACCATAAAACTAATTCGATCGGCACTCACTGTGATGGGAACAAGAAATGCTTGAACATAGTCGGAGCTAAAGTCTTTACGAGGTAGGAATGGAAGGTAAATAATCAGAGTTATGCAATACAGAACCGCCGACTCTACAATGATTTCCAGAACCTTCCTATTAAGACTGGTGGTACCGAGATTGTGTGTTCGTCGTGCAACGCTTGTGATTCGATAGATGATCAAAATAGTCGAGATTATGGTACTGCAAAGTGAAAGAATGAAGTATATCATGGCAAATTTGGCATACTTGTTGAACTGAGCAGTAGAGATATCAGTGTTTGGATCAATCAGATATACTGCAGTTATGATGCAGAACGCTGAATGATGAATTTTAACTAATGATTCATCCCAAGTACCTATGACCACTCACCTGTCCCCGCCAATACTAGTAGGAGTGAAACAGCGATCACCCTCCAGTTGCGACTCCAGATCACCCAACATCTCCAAACCTATGGGGTGTATTGTGAGAGGGGTTTTTGCTGATGGCACGTACATCTTACCGTCACAAAATCGGCAATAAGGGTCATCGTAGTATACGAAGTCACATAGAGAGCAATACACCAGGTTGGTTGGGTTCGGTAGCTTTCCATTATGTCACTGGCAGTGTAACCATTCATCACAAAAGCTCTTCGGGTCAGGGCCCAGTGAATGGCTAGCTGAATCAATGCGAGGACGTGGAGTGGAATAATAACAAGGAAAGTTGACAATCTACGGGCCTTCCTGTGAACGACTAGTATACGGTTTCAATTGTCGTGAACTTTGGCCTCTGTGGGCAGAACATACACAACATATATACTGTAAACCAGAACACTGCCGAGTATATACCTGTATATTAGCACATCTGTTAGAGAATAATACGCCAATGGTTACAGGCGTCGGATGTACTCACCATACCCAAAACCCTCAATTAAAGCTACGTTAAGGATAACATCCCTCGTTTGATAAAGGAATTCGGGGGAAGACGGAAGATCTGACATTGCGAGCCTCAAGAACCAGCGGAAATTGGTGTGCGCGAAGAAGAGGAAGACTTTCTGGATATAGACCGGGACTACATGCGTATTCATATACTCAAGTCCAGTGGGGGTTCATTTTAAAACTGTAAGGCATCCATTTATTATGGAGTTCGGCAAGATTACCAATTTTCAACGACGCGCAGCGCTCGAAATTCATTCATCAAGTGGGGTAGCTGTATGGAGCCGTCACCGCTGGGAATTCTGTTTGAATATAAGGTCACTTACCATGAGTGCGCCTTGGGTCAGGAATGTTGCACATTTGACGGCTGTTCTTGAGCCCAAAGCATCAACTGCCTCCATTCTGCATGTGACGGTGGTCATGTTACAACCTCAAGGTGCCGTTATCCTACCATTGTCTGAGCTTAAGAATAGGGTCATTTATATTATACAGTATCATACATGTACTGAGATATTGACGTCCTTCCGTCTCGGTCTAATCTAGTCGCTCAGACCAAACGGTAACTCCGGTAATTTATGGATGTCTTTGGTCATACCATCTTACACATGTTGGTCGGTCTCTTCGGCCCACTACTGTCCTAAAATAAGCTTAGGCGTGGCATCCCTCCCGACTGCCTCCGACCCATCCGTCAAGGCATAAGTAATATTATATTTCCAGCACCTCCTAATACACGTTTATTTTGTATGATCCAGTATTAACACATTACAACCTTATATAAACACAAGAAAGGATATCACCAGAAAAGATTAACACGCAAGTAAAATACAGGAGGAAAATCCGTTCCAACTCTGAGATACGTCAAACCCGAGCCCTCTCGTCAGTTTATCACGTTAAGATGATATAAACTTCAGAACCTCCAGTCCCAGACGTGGAGGGTTGTGGGCCACCATCCTCATATTCGACATCAACATCAATGAGTCGTTGATCCCCCTCAATATCACTATAAGTAGAGGCATCTCCCCTATCCATGTCTTTATTGACGGAGGGGGTAATGGTAACCCTGTTAGAGGTGCTCGAGGAACTTGAGCTAGCAACTGGGGGTGTGATTAAACTCTCAGCTATCTTATCCGTGGTGACAGTGGGAACGGGGGGTGCGTGGGGCAAGACAGCATCGGGTCGGTGCACGGGTAGTGATATATCGGCAGGTGAACGACGAATAGGGAGAATCCAATACAGAGGTTGGAGGGCACCCATTAGGACACTGGTGAACGTCTTGGGGGTGTTAGTAAATGTTAATGTATATTGCGGGCGATGGAAGTTCTTTCCGGCATTGAACAGAGGAATCGAAAGACCATCTGGGTTAAGATCAGCGCGGACACGTGCCGAGGGAGCTAACCACTTACGGACGACGATGGATATGAATACTACAAAGCCAACTACAGGGTGGAGAACTGTAGCAAGGATGTCCTGTTGTGTCTCAGCTGGGCTATGTGGTTCTGGAAGGCGGTGGATGGCTAGGGTAGAAATGAAAATAGCACCAATGCCCATCTAGCGAGCTTGGGTATCACTACACGCAATGGTTTTTTAACACATACTCACTGGTCCTGTGATGGATCAACTAATTAATGAGACACCTTGACAAGTACAAGGAATATTCGCAAACGCTCACCGAAGTGGCCACAGAATAACGCTTCTTTCCAATTTGCAATTTCTGGTACCCACTTATACAAAACAAGGAGCGCGGGGATACGACGCAACGCCAAGATACCGATACAAAGAATGGTAAGTCTCCAAGGGCTAATACCGAGGTCCGGCATACTAAAATCTTTCCACGGAAGCCAGGCACCGATATAGAAGAAACAACCACAATTTAGAATGTACTCGACGATGGATGCGAATATTTCGCCATCTGTGTGAGTATTAAAGTCACCGTCCCAGGCAACAGCGCAACCTGATCAAAATGGGTTGACGAATCTGACAAGGGAAAACTAATTCAGTCATAGGGCGCTTACCTGCAGCGAATGCGGCCAGTAGATCATCACTGCCCATCGAGTTGACCACACCCATGGTAAAAATGGCCAGTGCAAGGTATTGAGCGACAAACGACTCACGGTCCATGAGTTTCCGTTTGTATGAGAATTTCATGATCCGCGAGAACAAGATACCTGAGGACCGATGAACATCTCAGGTGAGCCGTTGTTCGAATTCACATACCTATGACAGCCCCTGTGGATGTTCCAAGAATAACTTCATCTTGTATGACTGAGTGCTTGAACTCGACCAGAGGATGCAGTAAGCTCACATAGCCATCCAACAAGAATCCAATCAGTGATGACCTTCTGTCGGCTGGGCTCCATGGTGAGATAGAGCGAAATGCTCAGGAAAGGGTACGCAAGGCCATCATTGGCAGCAGACTCTATGCAAGAAGTCAGTTAGGATAGTGCGAGCAAATGTATACTGTCGCACCTGCCGAAAGAATGTGTCGAATTTCGAGAGGAACATATTTCCTGGCAAACTTGCCACCTAATATATGGAAAGGGGATGGGGTATCCGAATGACCAAGGTATGAACAGAGTCATACCTATAATCGCAGCACTGATAACGGGGTCGGTGGGTGTTAAACAAGCTGCGAGGACTAAACAAGTGATAAAATCAAAGCGACTGAATAGGACTTTCAATAGTCCTGGTGCGTGTCAGTCACGTTGAGAAAATCAGGTAGATTCGGGGAATACATACCAGCAACAACGATCCAACCGACAGCCATGGTTGGCACTACCATGGCAAGGAGCCCTTTTGCATGTCGGTACATATATGCCGTTGGCAACTCGACCCCAATGGCAAATAAACCGATGGCAAGGACGATGCGCGTAACCTCAAGGGTGATACCATTGGTATCATGCGTCCACGAGCGAGGATCGAAGATTCCGGCGCAAAGGGGGCCCATGAGAATGCCGAATGCTGTACTAAGAACGACTTCATTGGCGTATACCTGGAGAGGGAGTGAGATGTGAGGTGTAGTCAGAGGATGATATTGGAAGGTACCTTTTCTCTGACATAGAGCGAAAAGACAGAGAACTAGGATAGTAGGTAAGCGCATGGGATAAATACAGCGAGGTAATAGATATACCATTACGACAAACCCACCCAAACACATATAGGCAAGGGACGTTGGTGTGCCCTGAAGTACATAAAACCATACTTCAAGGAAGCCCAACATACTCGAGGATTGTAGGAAGGCCACAAGATTCAAGCTAACCTAAAATGGGATAGTGGGTGAAGGTGCACTTACGTAACCATGTATCGTGGGGGACTTCTGGTGGGGCGATCCCCAAGGCGAGGACAGTGGCCTCAAATCTTTTGTTTCAGTTCTTTGAAAAACCTTCTCTTACGCTTATCTAGCTTAAGCAGTAGTCAGAATAAGACAATGGTAAAATTGCTCACCTTCAGGATCTTCAGGATCAGCGGCTACGACTGAGTACTGAGTACTGAGGCCCGAGGTCTCGTCCCGAAGAAACATTTTCAAGCGCACGGCAAGCGAATCACACCATGATTTTGTCCTCGAGCTCAACTTCTGGTGATAATGGCAATGTATTGAAGTTTTCGTATCTACCCAGGTGCGATGCACGAGAGCAGAATGCACGTGCGATTATCTGTTGCTTGGGTCGAGCAGCCCCAACGTCGGATAGAGAGTGTATAAGGATTGCGTTTTTCTGCGCCCGCGACCGACTAGGGAAGATGTATTTGTCTAGGGTGGGTTGCTATGAGCGTAGATCTCGATAGCTTTGATTCTTGTTTTCTGAGGCTGAGGTACGTGGGGTCTAGTGTTATACTGCGAATATGTAAGGTGGGTAGATCTCCATGGAACGCCACTTACTTCTCTCCAGAACATCCACTACCTTTGTCGGCACCATCTCTGGTGGTGCAATTATGAGAATTCGTGTTCGAACATAGAACAGCGTACACAGTCAAGGGATTTTATCATATCTCATTCAGAGAGCGTTTCAAGGTCTAAGGTCTACTGAGCCCCTGAATGACTGGGTTCCTCTTGGTATATTCCGAGATATGCCGATAGCACTGGTACCAGGATTTTTCTCGTTGGGAGATGACCAATTCGGATGGATGGGGTGGTTGGGGTGTCTTGGAAGCCAGCAGCGGCGCCGTTGTGATTTCAAATGTGGTGATGAGTAGACCCTTGGACGAAGAGTGTCGATAAATCCATTAAATATCCCGAGAGATAGATGCGATAATAAATGTTGCCAAAACTGCCATAGAATAACACTGAGATTCGATCCAAGGTCGAACGGACGTTGAAAGGGTAGGAGCAAAGCCTTGGTGACCAAGGAAGAGGGGACCGAACAACGCTGAGCCTGGATCGGACTATGAATATATTGCACCACTCCACCAGAGCGCACTGGAATTTTCAGAACTCGACGACTTTTTTCACTTTCAGAAATCCTAATAGTTCATCATTACCAAAAACGCTTATGAGGATTTCGATCTCGTTTGTGCACAAGCTGTCAGAGGCTCGATCGAGAGTGCACCGCCGATGAGCCATAGAAATAGTGAAGGCCCTGTAGTGTATATAAAAGCACATAAGTACTATACATAGGGCGAATGATGAATCGATGACGGTTAATAAGGTTATGAGAATTGTCACACTCCTATCTTTAGTGTTTTCTCCTTTGCACATTCCTACCTCCCCACGCACGTCAAGGAGGAAACTCAAGTTACCGTACTGGAATCGAGCGAATATTGCGTTCTTCGGCGAAACGCGCCGCGCATAATAGGCAGTGTGAGAAGGGAATTTTTTGTGCATCAGACTTCGCATTTACACCCGCATACTCACACGTTTAATAAAGGGTCGTAGTTCTTTTTGTATATATGATAGGTAATTTTGAGTATGTTGGAGTGCCACCATAAACCAGGCGCAGCGTATCAACTTTTTTAGGACATGGATTCAAAATGGCAGCAGGACAAAGGAAAAAGTAATCCCAGCTGGATCATACCGAATCCAGGGGCCGCATCATGGGATGGGACCCAACAACATATGTTATTGGGCTGAGGTGACACAGACTTCGGATCCATCCACCTCAAGGATTGAGGGCTTTGGGCTTCCATCACCAGTAGCGGAGATATCCCGCCGATCGCCACCCGTGTCCGCAGTGGGAGTGATATTAGATCTGCCAGGAGCACTGGAGGGGGAAGAACTAGCAACCACCGGTGTAATTGCGTCTCCGCTCATTTCATCCGTGGCGGTAGCAGTGGGAGGCACACAAGGTGGAACGGTGTTCGGTTGGTGTACAGGCAATGTTGTACTGGTGGGCGACCGACGAACGGAGAGAAGCCAATCCGGAGGTTGGATGGCACTCACTAGGGTCCTGGTGCGCGTCCCAAGAGTGTTGGTGAAGGTCAACGTATGATGGTGGAGATTCCTTCCAGCACTGAAGAAGGGAATCGAAAGACCATCTAGGTACAGATGAGAGGGACATCTGGACAGGGAATTACAAACTCACGGATGACAATTGAGACAAGTACGACGAAGCCGACCACAGGATGAAGAACAGTGGCAAGTATGTCCTGCTGTGTCTCGGCTGGGCTATTTGGTTCCGGAAGGCGATGCAGGGCTAGAGTGGAGATAAAAATCGCACCAATACCCATCTAGCAAGCGTGAGTGATACTTGTTGTTTTCGATGTAGTTGTCACCCACAGGTCCTTGGGTGGTTCATGAGATCTCGAGTTCATGGTACTTCGATAACAATGCTCACCAAAATGTCCACAAAACAATGCCTCTTTCCAGCTCGTGATCTCTGGTACCCATTTGTACAGAGCAAGAATTGCAGGAATACGACGGAGTACGAATATACCGATGCAGAGAAGGAGGAGTCTCCAGGGACTAATGCCAAGGTCTGGAATAGTAAAATCTTTCCAAGGTAGCCACGCGCCGATGTAGAAGAAACAGCCGCAGTTGAGAATATACTCGATGATGGATGCAAACGCTTCATCTTCAGTATGAGTATTGAACTCACCATCCCAGGAGATAGCAGAACCTATTTCAGAAGTCACATATAGCGAGTCTGACAGAAGGAAATCATCTCAGTCACAGGACTTACCTGCGGCAAATGCAGCAAGCAAATCATCACTCCCAATCGAGTTGACAACACCGATGGTAAAAATAGCTAAAGCAATGTACTGGGAAATGTACGACTCGCGATCCATATATCCTCGTTTGTGTGAGATTTTCATAATCTTTGAGAATAGTATGCCTGACGCGCGGTGAGTATTTCAAATTGTAGAATCATTCAAATATTATGACCTATGACAGCGCCGATGAATGTTCCGAGAACGACTTGGTCTGCGGAAAGATCAGATTATAGGATAGACAGAAGAGATATACACTGACATAACCATCCGACAAGAACCCAATCAGTAATGTCCTTTCGCCGGTTTGGCTCCAGTGTGAGATAGAGCGAGATGCTAAGGAAAGGGTATGCAAGACCATCGTTTGCGGCAGATTCTGTGGAATAAGAAAAGTCAGTCGAAATGGATTGATGGAACGAAATCAATTGCACCTGCCGAGAGAATGTGCCGGATGTTGATAGGTACATGCTTCTGGGCGAATTTACCGCCTGATACGTAGCAATAGATCAGATTTGAATAATAAAAGACACGGACAACTGTACCTGTGATCGCCGCACTGATAATGGGATCCGTTGGTGTTAGGCAAGCTGCTAGGGCTAAACAAGTGATAAAATCAAATCGATTGAAGAGAACCTTCAAGATTGCTAATCCTTGTCAACGCCCGAGTACGTGGAGATGTATTTGAGGGATGCGCACCAGCAACAATGACCCAGCCGATAGCCATGGTTGGCACCACCAAGGCAAAAAGCCCTTTTGCATGTCGATACATGTACGACTTTGGCAACTCAACCCCGATAGCGAACAAGCCGGTAGCAAGGACAATGCGCGTGATTTCGAGGGTGATGCGATTGGTATCGTGCGTCCAGGAGCGAGGATCAAAAATTCCAGCACAAAGGGGGCCCATGAGAATGCCGAATGCGGTGCCAAGAACGACTTCATTCGCGTATACCTGGAGGAAAATGTGAGAAGTGGTCACAGGGGAGTTTACGATTCACCTTTTCTTTTACAAGAAGCGAAAAGATAGAAAACTGAAGCAGCGAGTGAGGACCCAAGATGAGTTGCAGGTAGACGATAAATACCACTACAACGAAACCTCCCAGACATATGTAGGCAAGGGATGTGGGCGTGACCTGAGAAACGTCATTCAACTGAGGTATATGTAAAATTGAATGCTTACTTCGAGCAAGCTCAACATGGTGGTAAGACGAAGCTGATGGTCTGTCGAGCCGGAAGGTGGTCCGGCAGTCTTAATAGCGTTATGTAAGCAAAAAATCAGGGCTGCAACTCCACGTAAATTTAAAACCAGCCCCCTCAGTCAGAGAAATTAGGGAGAGGAAAGCCATTTCCAACATTTTTCAGCGACCAAGATCAGAGGTCAGACTATATTTATCTCAATATAGCTCATATCTGCCGCGTTTTCTTGTACTCTAAATCCGGAAAATCTAGAATTCGCTAATATGCTCCCTGATCTCCACCCTCGCCTTCGCCCTCATCGCTCGCACAGGGAAGTTGACGCATAAATGGGTGGTTTCGCAATAAATTCAGAACATCGTATGACTCATCATTTGCGATATTGGGGCCCTGACTGTACCCACGCGGCTGAGTCTTGGGACAATCCAATGGCAGAGGGCGAGACACGTTCCTCACTACATCGTCCGTCTTGTAATCGCTAGATGAAATTCATTCGTTCACTAGGATCACATTAGAATTAAGAAAGAAATGATATCCTGGTGTCGAGAGTATCGCACAAGATCTGAGGGTTCAGCCCACCGGCCCTACCCCACTTTATGCTATTTTCATGAATGGCGTGTGACAAGGGGGAATCGATACTGACCTGTTGATGGATACATGATTATTCTGTGATCCCTTCATCTCGGGGTAATTGACGCTGCCAGGTTCTATTTTCGCATGAATGTACTTCTGGCCTAACACATGGTACAAATGGCTCCACCACGACCAGTCCTATTAACAGGCGAGACATTCAAGGTGGAGCTGTATGCTGAGTGAACTGATGGGGTGGGTAGATATTATGGGATGTGATATATAGGCAGTCTTATCTAGACTATTGAACACCCTATTATGAGAATTGTACTTTTGGATGTAGAAAGCACACACTCTGAACGCACATAGCGTGTTTCATTATCCCACTAACCACTATTTCTAGTAGACTTTGGCGGGAGACGTTTCATCATGTACCATGCACCACACATCATACATCATGATCGATGGGAGTGCATATTAATTATATCACTTACGCAAGCATGGTAGTTGAAGAACGGGTATAAGATAGGTAGCACTATCCAGTTGGAATCCCTCTGACTCCATGTCATCCCCCGATCCATTATCAAATCTCCTGAACCAGGTGCTCGTTACGAATGTGCGCATTGTGCTTATTGTACGAACTCAAAGCTTATGAAGTATACAGAATACTTCCTGTGATTATTTTCTCCTCAAATAGGAGTGGTGTCTGACCTATCATTAAGTCGCACTTGAATCAGTCCTTATTTTCGAGTGGTTTCGCACCCTTCCACAAGAGGTCTGTCATCATTGTGCCACAGGGGTTTGGTGCTCGCAAGAGATGCGCTACCAATAGCTCACACCTTGGCTGGATAGATCCAGAATATCTGGACGGGAAAATGGGTCGGCATTAACACTATATACGTATTGTGCCGGTATATCCCTCTTGGCGCAAATTTATTTGGATTATCACGTGGGTATCATCATTTCAGACTCTCAAGAGTGTTTGATATATTCCTATTACAGCATTATTCAATGTATGACTCAAAGCATTGGCTCTGGACTATCGGACAAGAACTGATCTTGGTGCATGGTACAGCCGTTCGGATTCTGCCCCGGGACTGTGATCTATGTTTCAGTGTGTGAGTACCAGATATCAAATCATAAGACTAAACATGGCTCATATCTACCTCTTTCACAAAAGGGCTATCGCTTTTCAGCTTTGTTACCTCTGAAAGTGAGTGCACTGTCAGGGGATAATATCAATTCATCATTTCAATCCCTTACACCGTTATATTAGTCTCCCTTATTCTACGAGTGTATGCACTATGGGGTGCTTCACGATGGATAGCACTCTTCCTCTTTTTCTTGACCCTTGTGAGCATTTGATTTATGCTACTAGATCTGACATTGACTGATCTCCGGTTCTATTACTTCGAGGTTATGACAGGTGGATTATTGGCGGATGCTCTCCAGATTCCAACGGAGTCCCTACATGTCTAGGGTGCTCAGGACAGCCCACTGTTCAACCCTATTTGTATCTTCCCCGATACTGGAGGCACCACGTCTGTCGTGGCCCTGTCAGGTTTACTTATTGTCTTATTTGTTGATTCAGGTATGAGCTTGGTTCTTGATGTGTCATACCCAAAGCT
>QFDT01001439.1:0-23277 GCA_003315915.1 Macrolepiota dolichaula
AACCCGCAACGAGACCCCGCGAATAGGACCAAACAACCTTACCAGAACTTCACTGTGACTGTGCCGTCCAACCTGCCGCAAGGTCCCGCACAAATTGGAGTTGCACACTTCTCCCTCATTGGGGTAAGCACCACTATGTTCTATCAGTGCAGGCCCCTAACTCAAGCTCCTATGTGTAGGCTGGACTTATGCCATTCTTGGAAACGACGAATGTCTCCATCGTCATACAGTAGGATTGATATGTAAATTAAGCACGGACAAGATTTTTGGGTGTATCTTAGCTTTTTGGACTACTGTGTATAGCAATTTTTTGACGTCACAAGTTTATTTGTGTTTTATGTTCTCACAAGAAGCGCCTTCCCTGTTCACTTCGCTCTCCACGTTGCATCATCTTCTGTTTCCAATTCCCATCGGTATTGTTCTTGCCCTAAGATATCTTCTTCGCTCCATTGCTCGGGCTCTGCAGCAAAGTATCTGAGTTTCATAGACTGATGCCCAGGCTCTCTCAAGTCAAACTCAAGCTCGTGCAGGATGTTAGTTGGTCCTTAGCCCTAAGCAAGGCACACATCAACAACAAGCGGCCCGTAGATGAAAAAGAAGCAGAAAAATCCATAACTCATGACTTCGTCTCGCGCCTCATGACCACTCCCGCCGCGCGTACGTTCACTGACAAACGAGCGAAGCCCACCTCACACTCCGCACCAACACCGATCAACACAATGTTTTCGAGTACAAAAGACCTTCACGTCTGATTATCTGAGCCGTGATATTCACCATGAAGCAACTCCTGGCATTCGTCCTTGGTGCTTCTTGGTTTACTCATAGCACCGCGAATAGCATTCAAAGACGACAATCGACGGTTGACCATAGTGATCAGTATGTTCTACCGATTGGTTCACGTGCGTTTATGTCCTCTGCTATTTTTCTTTGCAATTGATTTGTGTGGGCTTCAAGCGAATTTTTACAATGGGCAGTCGAATGCGTCCGTGACATTCGATCAACATTCGCTTCTACTCGATGGCAAAGTGCATTCAGGTCCATAAGATTTATACTCGACCACTTAATAAAGCTCAGCGTATCATGTTCTTCTCTGGGGAATTTCACCCGTTCCGACTCCCCGCTCCTGAGCTGTGGAAGGATGTACTTCAAAAGTATGTATCGTGTGATATTATCTCGTGAAGCTAACCGCTTGAAATTCCTAGATTCAAGGTTTGTGATGATCGGGGATGATAATATATATGTCTGAATAAGTACAGGCTGCTGGGTTTAATGGCGTTTCAGTCTATTGTGAGTTTTCTGATTCAAGGTTCATGTAGCCCTTTTTCGTTAGATTCTGACATGCACGATGGAAGGGCACTGGGGTCTGACAGCTCCAAACTCAAAGGAAGTCAGGTTCACTCAACATAACGATCTCAAGCGATTTTATGAGACCGCGAAAGAAGTGGGCCTTCTCGTTATCGTCCGCCCAGGGTATGACCACCTCGCGGATTCGTCTTCAATTATACTAACTTTGCACTTAGACCGTACGTGAATGCAGAAACTGCTGGAGGTCTGGCCTAAATTTCTGGTTTCTCAGAAAGACTAACGCAGGGATATTGATCAGGTGGTATTCCTGCTTGGGTGACAAATATTGCTGGACTTGCAAGAACGAACGCAACGGATTATAAGGAGGCATGGCTCCCCTAGTATGTGATTGCACCTCGTCAGTTCACGCATTGGAGCTCGCTAATGCTTCTCTAATACCATTAGTTTAGAGGGCTTCGCAAAAGAGACCGCCCCGTATCAGGTCTGTGCCGTCTCCTACTGATACCTAATGCTCGAGCCCATCATTTATAAACTAGTACCCAACTGGACCTGTCATAGGTAACATTTATGCAACCCCTGTTTTCCCTTACTAATTTTACTTACAGCTATTCAGAGCGAAAATGAATACGCCACTACAGCCCAGCAACACATTCCCGGTCTGGATGAACATATGCAAGCTATCATCGACACACTGCGAAATAATGGGATCACGAAAATTCCAACAATCCACAATGACAAGAATCCGAGCGGACAATACGCAATGAAGGGCCTTGGAAAGGTCGATCTGTACGTTTTTGTATGTTTCACAGATAATCCAAGGGCCTAACATACTGAATAGATATGGCTGGGATGGGTATAGTAGCTATTCCTGATGTTACTTTCGCAGGACTCATATCCTATGAAGATATCCACTTGGCTTTGACTGTGACAAACCGACTCAATGGAACGAGCTTTCAACCCGTACGACAGATCTACACTCCTAATACCTGGAAACTCGCAGCCTTGCTGATACATGCCCTGAACAGAGGCGGACACTTCCCATCAGACGTGGAACCCAGCTGAACCCCTGGCTCTATTCGAGTGGCAAGGTAGGCAGGCACGCCTAGTCGCTTCACATTCGGCCCTAAAAATCTAGAACTTGTACATAGGTGGTGCTTTCTCGTATTGGTCTGGGCCGGGATACGATGATTGTTATCAGCTCATCAACGAGCAATTTGCCAACGTGAGTCCACCCATGATCTGTGGGGAACAGGATGTGACTGCTTTTTTCGCAGGTGTATTACAAGGTACGTTCTTGCACCACCAAGGCATCCCGTTGATTCTCAGAGCGCCAAGAACAACTATGCCGCTGAAGCTGCTCTTCAGAACCTCTACATGACATATGGTAATGCGCCATATTCACACCACAAGTCGTACCTGATGCAAACCTTTCCAGGTGGTACCAATTGGGGTAATATGCATACCCATACCATCTACTCAAGCTACGAGTACGTGCGCTCCACTTCCTTTTCGAATCCATCTGAATCCAATCAACTCTTCAAGCTACGGAGCGGTGAGTCCCCTTACTCTCTATCGACGTGGCATAGCTTACTAGAAAGCCAAACCAACAGGCCATCCGCGAGGATAGAACACTCAGCCCAAAACTTGACGAACTCAAGCTCCAAGCCTATTTCCTCCATGCCTCGCCAGACTATCTGACAGTTGGTCGTATCGGGAATGGGACCGTCGGGTTGGGAACTGCTTACAGTGACTCCCCTGACATTTATACCACTCACCTCCACTCCTCTGACCATGATACCAACTTCTACGTCGTCCGTCAACTGACGAATCAGAAAATTACCAATACTGACTTCAAACTCCGTGTCAACACAACTGATTCGGGTGAGATCACCATACCAACAAAAGGCTCTATAACGCTTGCCGGGAGGGAATCGAAGATTCTCGTTTCGAATTACGTATTTGGTAGTAGCAAACTGGCATACTCAACTGCTGAAGTAATGACCTGGGCAACCTTTGATAATGTTAAGTTCCTGATTCCCCCTCGTGATGCGAACTGACACCAGGTCAGACCGACAATATAATTGTGTATGCGTTGGAGGGACAATATGTAGAACTGCACGTCTTGGCTGAGTCCGTTTCTGGATTGTCGAATATAGGCGCCAACTCTATCCAGGCGACCATTGACAAGCGGGTAAGTTTTTACCACTCTTGCATTCTTTGGCCGACATGAACGCCACTGGCAGGGAATTCTCATATCCGGGACGGTTTCTGGCCTATCCATAGTCAGTTTCGGAAAAACTCGCATCCTCGTAGCAGATAAGAAGACTGCTTCAGCCTTCTGGGCACCCAAGGTCAATAATGAAGGACATCACACACAATATGATGCTTCGCCCGATGTCCCTTCCGTTTTCATCAGAGGCCCGTACCTTGTCAGGAGCGTCTCCTCCCAAGGTTCAACACTAGCTTTTACAGGAGACATCAACGGCACGACTACCATAGATATATTCGCTCCAGAGAAATATCGCTCGGTCAGTTGGAATGGTATGGGAATCAAGGTTACAAGGAGTCAATTGGGTAGTTTGCGAGGTGTTGTCGAATTACCCGGCAGGCTGGGTGAGGTACATGTGCCGAGTATGGTGGATGTTGAGTGGAACTGCGCAGATTCTTTGCCTGAGCTAGCGGCGGATTATGATGATAGTGACTGGGTTCTCGCGAACAAGACTACGACGAAGCGGCCCCAGCAGCCCTTCTCTGGGAAGGTATAATGCAACTTGTTCTAACTATAACGCCCCATTTGCTGATCACTATCTTAGTACGTCCTTTACTCAAGCGAGTAGGTCTTGATCGTAATCTTCGCCGCGAGTTTTTGCTAATTCCGTACTACAGATATGGCTTCCACGCTGGTATGAGCTCGATTCAAGGCACTCGCAACTTTGTTCATCCCAAATAGGTCAGTGGGTATGGCGCGGACACTTTAGCGGCAACGCTACGGGGGTAGAACTTGCAATTCAAGGGTGCAACTTTACCTCGGTTCATTAACATAGAACGCCGCTGACTGCCGAATATTAACAGTGGCTTCTCATTCGGCTATCTGCTTTCCTCAATGGTCATTTCCTCGGCTCTGGCGAAGGAACGTCTCATAGTCAGGACGGTGTTGATATTCTTCGCCCCACCTTTAACTTTACCCAAGATATGTTGGTTAACGGCGCCAACGGCAGGTTCTCCTTCTCTTCACATCACAGCTTGAATTGATGACATCACTTCTCACAGTTCTCACTGTTATCCACGACTCGACCGGCATGAACCAAGACTGTAAGCAATCTTACGTTTGTGATTGACTCATTTCCATTCTCTTGTACTCTCTTGTAGATGATATCGACGATGAATTCAAGACCCCGCGAGGCATCCGAGGATATCGTCTTCTCAGCGACGACATTGACAATGACTTTACAGAATGGCGACTCGCCGGAAGTCAGTGTTTCGCTTTCTGATCTGACCTACATTTCCTATGACATGTTTGCGTAGATTTTGGTGGTGAAAATGCACCTGACTTTGTCCGGGGACCTTACAATGAAGGTGGTTGGTGGTTCGAACGTGTTGGTATGCATCGCGTCAAGCCCGGATAACCCGATCTGAACTCTTCCTTCATAGGTTCACACCTCCCAGGTTTTGATACATCCGCGTGGAATAAGTCATGCTCGCCTCTTCAAGGAAGGACTACTCCAGGAGTGACCGTTTATAGAACAACATTCGACCTCAATTTTCCATCTGGCTCGGACATCCCCCTTGCGTTCGACTTTGCTCTAGATAGCGAACATCCGCATCGAGTATTAATTTATGTAAATGGATGGCAGTTTGGAAGGTAAGTCAACGCTAAGTCGATCTGAAACTGATACCGACAAATGTCCTCGATGTGAAGATTCTTGTCAACACATGGTCCCCAAGTCAGTTACCCCATCCCAGAGGGTATCATCAATCATCATGGCACAAATGAGATTTTAATTTCCCTGTGGGCTCTTGGTGCGTATGTCCCACTCTGTCGAAAAGAGTATTGCTCACGTCCAAAATAGATCAAGGTGGCGCGCGACTCTCGAAGCTCAACCTCACGAAACGTGCTGTCATCTCCTCCAGTAAAGCACAAACAGTGAATATTGTTCCTGCTCCAGGATGGAAGGAATTGCGTGGTTAATGGATATCGATAATTAAGTATCCCAGTATCTATTGAGCCGCGCTGGGTCTCAACTATGTCATTATACTCAAATGTGTTTACGAAAATTGTATGGATGTCTCAGCCGCATCTTGCCCAACCAAAAGAGCATGCTATTAGATAACTATAACTACAGAGATATCACGGTTCTCCGGGACAGCCAAAGAATTAGTTGCGATTGTGCTTTCGTTCCTCATCCCCCATCCGCACAGGTGTGCACACCAGCTTGGATAGACCATTATTCGTCAGGACCTGAAGGAACTGCCTGACTCCTTCCAGGTTTTGTTTCGGAGTGACTATCCGCAAAACCTGCAGTCGTTCAACTCTCGAGTCTGGAATAACCTGACACCTTGAACCCGCCATCCTCTCCAGTGACCCAAGCATGGGAACTTCGTCACAAATTGAGTTACATTGCGATGTTTCAACCGTTAATGTTCGTAGGTGTGGTAAGAGGGGCTGTTGGTGGTGTGCATGATACGTGAGAGCGTCAAAGAGCTCCCTGTTGCAGTGTTTGTTGGATACGTGAAGCCCAGATATTGAAGGTGTCAGGCATAGAATTGATAGAACCTCGTCCATGCTTATGAAATGGCATTGAGGGCTAGATATCGCGAGAGTTTCGAGGTTGTGAATGGTAGAAAGGAAGCCTGTGTCAAAGCCAGGCGAGTGGTTCCACCCGAGTTGTAGGTCCTTCAAATTAGGGAAGCTGAACCCGTTCAGATTGAGTGGTGTCCTCGTAGTTTGGACACTGTGTATGGATAGATGAGTGAGAGATGGATATACAATATTTGGGTTGGATTTTGGTGGTATTTGTGGAGCTCCAGAGATGATAAAAGTCCCTGATTGAAGATTTCTGCAGCGGAGAAAGATGTGATGCCACGGAGCGTAATCGATGTCGGTGAGAGTGATATGTGTGAGTTGGCCCCACGGGATAGCCATGCTGGCGACCGTATCGCGGGATATATAAGCTTTGTAGGTGAACTGCCTCAAAAGTTTGCATTGGGAAAAAGCGGTGAAAGGGGTGGTGAGAGAGTCAAATGACGGTCCGTTGGAGGAGGTAATGGTGATGATTGATAGTTGGGAGAATGTGATGTCTTGTGGGATCGAATACAATAGGTGACCAAGCCAGGACGACGATAGATTTAATTCCTGGATCCGACCGTGAAACTGGTCCAGAAATAGCTCAAAGCGGAACTTCCACTCGGGGTGATCGAAGAGCGCGGGCGTGGCTGCGGATATCCGAACCGATAAAGGCCGATTATTAGATAGTCGAAGAAACTGAATCACGGAAGGAGTAGGTTCACTGGAATCCGAGTCTGAGGAACATTCGGAAACCAAATCCGACATGTCAATGGATATACTGCTCCATAAGCGGGATGAATGTAAGGCAACATTACGCCAAGACGAGCAGACGGAGCAAAGGAGCAAGGGGGCCACCTTACGCGAAAGGACTGGAAAGGGTGGGATGGAACGGACAAAGACCTCTTCGAGGATTTCTGGGGGTAGATTGTAAACGGGGCTGAGCTCATGGTTCATGGAAATGTGATCCATGGTTGGGATCCTGTCCACATGACAATGTCAGCAAAAGAGTTGGACTGGAAGTGCGTGCAACACACCTATAAAAGTACCCTTGATGATGAGGAACGTTCAGGGGGCCAGATAGAGCAGTGCACTGCTGCCTTTTATTTGAGAGATTGGCACACAGGATCCACATTTCGGTAAATGACACTATTGTATAAAACAGTTCGGACTGTCTTGACATACGGAGATTTTTGAGCTAAGCACGGGCTTTCTGATTGAGTTGAATCACGGAGGTTCAGATGTCTGGCATCGGTTACCGCACCAGTGTCGACGACTACAATGACCAGCGCGGCCGCGGAGGTTTATCAGGTCGTTCAACTTCAATCTAACCAAGGCGAACAATAGAATCAACATTATCTAGCCATAGTGACCACCAGAAGATTCGAACATCTCGAACAAATTCGGTTCTGGTCCTCATTCTAATGAGTGCTCCAGGGTCCCCAAATTACTCCCGACGGACTTTGGGCTGATGTCGGAATGAGTGGGCGTGGAAATTGATGACATCAGCACCATGCATGGGTACCACAGGCCACGGCCGTGGGCCTGAAAAAACCAGTATCTCAGGAGCCTCATTCACTGCCCTTTTTAGTATGAAGAACTGTTCTGCCCGGTTGACGCTTTTTAAGCGGGTACAGCCGTATACCGGTAGGTCTGGATCTCTGAAATAATCGGAGCATCACATTAACCGAGGAGCGTGGTGAATAGGTAAGCTTTTCTCTACAGCGCAGACTGGTCTTGGACCCTTGTTGATTACCTGGATCTCTTGCTTCCCGCCCTAAGATTATCTTGCACAATAGTAATTGGATACACACAGCAAGCCTCGATAGCTTGAATGATGGAGCAACTCCATTAAGACATTCGCGGTCTCGCGGTCCCTGTGATCAATCTCTCTATTCCCTCACCCACTCTCACGTCACATTTGGAGATGTCTAAGCTTCGCGCCGATTTGCTTCGTTGACCAATTGGGACTCGCAGGAGTTAGCCGCCGTGAAATCGCCTTCAATAGTTCATCTTCGGCAACAGGTACGGGTATCTTCTTTTCTTCTGCCGTTCCTTATCCGTTCCCAGAAATTTTCAAGCCATGCATACTCGAGGGCGGAATGACACCGGGCATGAATTGACTGTTTGAATTGCCATATTCCCGGCATTCCCACTTTAATTTATACAGGACCCTCTACTAATTGCTAGCCTTCAACCTCGAAATCTTACTAGTGAGGTACACGGCCTTGAGTTATTTGTCGACCCACCCAATGACTTTTGGCAGAAATTCCACGCAGAGCAAAGTCATTGACGTTCTTCACTGAATGTTCATGGGAAACGATCGGATCATATTTAGCTGCTGACCATCAAAAGATTTACGTCCGTCTAACATGTCCAGGTGGAAATATCAAGGTACGCTTTCGATTCGACATACGATGGAACAAGGGAAGACCATGTGCAAGGTTCGAGAACTCACGCTTTATGCTTGAGTGTTCTCACCCTACACTTTTGACGGTATAAAATGCAGTATGGATCGAGCTCAAACCTCAGTTTCAACTCGAGACTTCCCTTCCTTCAACCCCCAGAATTTCGATATGCAATTCACTGCAAAACTCGTAGCTTCAATCACTGTCGCTGCCACCATGGCAAGCGCTTTCGTCCTCCCCCGTCAGGCGGAGGCTGGGAACTATACCTTGTCCTTCACCAACCAGACGGCTGCTGTACAAGGAACGGACTTTATCACATTCGCACTCTTTGACACAACAGATGGCAAGTATTATTTGCCGTGTCTCTCAAATTTCGACTTACACTGGTTCTAGAGTGCAAGGCATTCTGTGATTCCGTTGCAACTTGTGGTTTCGCGAACAGTAAGAATCCTAGCTATGGATGAATTCCGTTCGATCTCACAAATTCCTCAGGCTACCTCGATAACAATGGAAAGGTATGGTTGAAGACTGGGGGCTCTGATAGCACCACTAACAATGACCTTCTACGTACTTAGGACGGAAGCACACAACTCACGTGCTCCGTATATGTTGGATGTCACAGTGTCGCTGATTTGACCAACACTGGTGGTCAGACGCAGCCTGATGGCACAGTCAACTTCATTACGGACAGTGATGGTTGGTGCAAAGTGGACGGCACTCCCCCGGCTGATCCCACTGACCCTACCGATCCTACTGACCCCACCGATCCCACTGACCCCACTGATCCTACCAACCCTACCGACCCTACCGGAACTGGCGCTTAATTGTTCACCATGGGACACAGTATATAGCCAACTATTTCTCAGTATTAGATTGTGGGCTCTTAGTAAACGGATGATCGATGAATTTTATTTTCATTTTTCGTACGAGCTGGGCTAGACTGGTCCATGAATTCTCTTCTGCCGGCGCGCGTGAACTACAGTACATGATGTATCATGGCTTCGATTTACATCAGTCCTTTAAGCTTGAATCCCCTGAATCAGAGGTGTCAAGGACTTCTCCGCACTGTCCATCAGTTCCTGATACTAAACAGAAACGCCGGTACCCAATCGCCGCTTCTGGCAAGAAATCTCTCTGTCTAATTATAGCTTTGTTCATCATGTCCTCGAGACGTTGAGAAAAGCGAGTTGACACACACGCGTTGACGAAATAAGCAACGAGATGCCGACGAAAATAACACTCATCCGCGTAGAAACTGGTTGTGGGGAATTTAAGCACACAATATAAAGTCATTGGTTCGAAGGTTGTAGAACCAACTAACTTCCCTGGCCGCCATCACGGTGTCTACACTCGGTTCCAATGTGTGGTCCGTCGACGATAGAACCAAGTCTTCCTATCTCGGTGGCCCTGTTCCCCGCTCTCCTACCGCTTTTTGGGAAACCCCAGAGCTGTTCATTGAAGCCAACACGACAGGGCAAAGTGAAGTCTAGAAGTGTTACATTCCGACGTCCTCGCTCACTTTTGGTCATCTTTTTCATTTCAACCGTGTCTCGAGACCGAGGAACGCTCATATTTTTACGGCCCTATTGGTGTCCCTAAGGACAACAAGTTTCAACAAATGTTGTATAAAAAGATTGCTGGGTTGGCCTCTAATGAACAACGGCACCCATCGTTCCATCTTTCCTACCCACTACTTCAGCGATATGCACACAACTGCTTTGATTTTTGCCATCTTGACTGGCTTGATCCCGTCAGCGATAGCGACGCCATTGGCTCCAGCTGCTGCCAACGTCGTAGCTAGGCTTGGCGCAGATCTTTCTGCGGGCAACCACTATGGCGCACCCATTCCGCCCTGGCAGTCCGGTGGCAAACCAGGCTGGTACTATGGCTCTCACCCAGAGCAAAGTCCCGGAATACCAAGCTTGACCCCTGTATGTGTTTCGCGTCAACGTCATGTTTGATGCGTAGTGGCTTATTTTAGTACAAAATAACAGGCGAATTGCAAGTGGCTTAATCAGTACCCGTCCGTCATACATTGTCCACCGACATACCCACCTCCTTATCACCAACCGCCGCCTCCACCCCCGCCTCCGCCCTACCATACGACGACCCCAAAGCCAACTTCCACAACCACACCTTATGGCACTCCGCCCCAAACTACTACCACATCCACTTATGTTCCTCCACCGCCGCCACCTCCCCCACCCTCCACTGGCTATCATCAAACTTTCTACGGAATCTCTGCAGCTGTCCAGGCATATGATTACTTGACCTTTGGCTTGGTTGACACTGTCGAAGGTAGCGACTTTTCTCTCCTCGGACGATCAAATACAACAGTAACTCATTTGAAAAATAGACTGCAAGGCTATGTGTAACTCCGTCCAAGGATGCGGTTTCGTTAACAGTAAGCTTTCCGGCTTCATCTTTGTCCCCCATTAATTTTAGCTCATCTCCAAAACTTATCTAGCATACCACGATGTACACGGAAAGGTACGCATCGAGAACGCCCACCGGATATGGGACAAAGCTAACGAAAATGAAATTAAATCCAGAACGGAAGCCCACTCTTGACGTGCGCTCTCTTTAGGCTTTGCCATGGCGCCGAGGACGCGGACAACAAAGGAGGCCAGAGCCAGCCTGATGGAAGTATCAACTACATCGCCAACAGTGATGGCTGGTGCAAGTATTAGCGGAAACTGAGTGGTACGATGGTGAACTTTATTCAGAGAATCGGAGAACTCGAGAAATGATGCCAACAAGTCAACGAAACTTTGAAGTACTTGCTCTATATGAATCTTTTGATTGTATTGTATGAGAATCGAATTGAACGGTGAAACTTATCTCCCCGCCATGATGCGGGGTACATAAATTCAGGGGCCCAGCCGCTGGTAGGGCGCACTTCGGGTATTGTGCTCCCACGACGGGGATAAAGGTATGGGCTGGATCAAACAAGAACGGTGGTATTGGTAGGTTAATAATAACAACAAGAATCAGAAGCAGTCAAACCCTCAAGGTTGGAATACAGACTATGATTGATTTGGGAAAAATGTCCAGCGCTCGTCTTGATCACCGATCTGTGTGCATGTGCGAGGTCACATTTGAGTTACAGTAGGTCTCAGTCACGCTATCCGGTGTTAGAAGCAGAGAATGCTCTCTGACATGTCCCTTGCCGTGCCTTTTATCACACCATCTGACATCCCACAAGACGAGTTCGGATTCTGAAAGTTCACAAAAGTCGAGGGAAGATTTGAGGATCAGGGCCTTGCGAGAACAAGAAAGTTCACTTGTCAATCATACATCATTTTGAACCGCGAATCCCGTGTCTTCCTCGAGTGCGAGACATCAACACCTGCTGTAAATTTTAAGATCGAAATGTACGTTCTCTCTGGATCAAGCCACACGCTGTAACTGGGCCCTTGATAGGTTCAATTCAATGAAATATACACCCATGAAGTGATTGGACGTGACTGGACGTGGAAGACGCGTCCTTCAAAACCCCCGATAACATCCTTCAAAATCAGTGTTGGGACCTGAGCCGACATCTACATGCGTACAATTCCCGAAAAGCACATGCAACGATCCAGGTTGAACGTGCTAAAATTTCTCATGAAGAACGTACTGAATACAATATAAAACGACATCCAGAGGACAATCATCAGCAGTTGTACATCTTTTACAACTTGTGTTCCTGCCCATTACCACTCCCCTCACTGAGAATGCGTGCTTTTACATTGGCCTCTGTTGCTATTACTGCGATCCTCCCGATTGCAGGTGGATCCATCATTGACTTTGGCCCTACCATCTTTGCCAAAATCAATAGTGACCTGACGTCGAAGAACCATTACGGCTCGCCTATTCCACCCTGGATGCCTGGCTCTAAGCCTGGATGGTACTATGGTCCTAACCCAGGCGCTCATCCCCACATCCCTTGCTTGGGTAGCGTAAGCGGAACGCGTTAATCTTTGTTCGATAAACTCACTTAGTTCTTGGTAGGATGTTTGTAACTGGCTCAACTATTTCCCTGGTGCTTTACATTGCCCTCCCAAATATCCTCCTTACCACCCCCCGCCACCCCCTCCTTACCATACAACGACTTCGAAAAGCACTAGCACCAAGCCTACATCGACCAAGCCCTCGTCGACCACGCCGACTCCGACCCCGACTCCTACCAATGGATATACCCCGACCTTCCAGAACATCACTGCTGCTGTTCAAGCCGATGACTTCTTGACCTTTGGTTTAGTCGAAACAATCCAAGGTAAGGGTCGTCATTTCCTCAAGCTTCATGGCGTTTACGACTTTTGTCTATAGATTGCGAGGACATGTGCGACAGCGTCCAGGGCTGTAACTTTGTCAATAGTGAGTATATACGTTTCTCGAAAAACACAAAGGACGCGTCTGATTCAACGCGTCTCAGCTTACCACGATGTCAACGGAAAGGTATTTTAACTATGCTTACTTGATCGTTCATGCGAGATACTGACAAAAATCATAGGGTGGAAGCCCCCTCTTGACCTGCTCTTTGTTCGCCAGCTGCCATGGCGCAGAGGATGCCGACAACGCTGGTGGTCAGACTCAACCCGACGGTAGCATCGATTTCATCATCAACAGTGACGGTTGGTGCAAGGTTGCGTAGTCATACATGTGTTCTGCCTGCTCCCCTTGGTGGATTTACTCGGACTTTGTGATGATTGGTATACCAGTTTTGTGAATGATTATGATGATTTTTTTTGATTGGTGGAAAAATTGAGATGGTCGAACCGAAAAGAGAGGATGTGCGCAATTGAGGATCAAAAACAACTAGGAACCCGTTCAGGAAGCAACTATGTCGAATCTCATATGACATTTCGTGGGATGCCTACTGGGCCGTGACTGCCGAACGAGCGTCTAGACCTATTGGTCCATGATGCTCGCGGGACAGGCACCATGCGTCAAAAAACGCAGCGCGTGTATCTACAATCTTATCCCAAGATGCGTACACACGAATGTCCAATATATCATCATTTATTTGTCCTCTAATCAAATACTATAAACCTGGGGGTCATATGGACAAGCACAGTTTTCGAACCGCAGCCAAGCGTAAAACAATACCTCCCATCTTCTGCAGTGTGAGATCCCTGTACAAATACCTATCAGTCAATACCAATTAGGAAGTGTTGAATTTACGAACGAAAAGTAATGGATCAACCTCGTGCCATTTTATGATGTCCTGCCACTGGCTCTCCTTTATTTTTTGTCAAGTTCTAGACCGGAACAAATAGAATGAACATAATCACCTGTCTCGACAGCCATTTCGCGAAATCGCGAAGCCCGGATACCGGGACTACGCGCCTCACGAATAAAAGACGCGTGAAATCAAAATGGACAATCACGTCAAACAAAGGCGTTGCACCCCCAGTATCCCCGGCGCTGATGGATGCCTTCCATACGTGTACCGCAGCGTAGGATAGGACATGATGTGCGATCGTGAGTGCATTCGGCTTGTTCGTTTTCCAAGGCAAGTTTTTCGCGTACAAGACCTTGGTTTTGCTCAAAGCCTTGAAGCAAGCTGTGGCAAATGTTGAATGTATATCACTCATGACAAATGAGAACTGTCCCGAACGCGAAGGGGTTTTGAGAAAATCAACGAAGGATGTGTGGAAGAAGTGCAAATAACCGATAGATGCTATATCGGATAGAGGGACATTGACAACGGAATGAACGCGGTGAAGAGCCGCGTAGAATTCCTCTTGTGAAAGATCTAACAGATTGGCCAGCTCCAGAACGGGAAGCCGAGGATAGGTGGCGGCTATTCCGATAAGAAGGAGAGCGATTGATAACAAACTTTCGTGGACACGAGAGAGAATTTGAGTGTACAAATCGTCGATAGGTTTAAGGGGGTTTGGTCTCTTTGTCCTAGGTGCCGACATTTGAGACGACTCTTCGATGAATTCGAGGAAGATCTTGAGTTGTGATTTCGGGCTTGCTAGGCTGGGATCCCTGATGAACTTGATCGCAGTTGATGCATAAATGAAAAGACCAGATGAGGAGTGCACGATTTTTTCTGACTCCTCCTCAACAGGCCAAACTTCCTCTGAGTCAAAGACGTCGGGGTAGGTTTCTTCCCTAATACGCGTGAATCCATCGTTAATGTATAGTCGAATGTCGTGATCATCCATAGGAACTTCTTTTCTGTCGCAGTGAGTCTTGAATGCCCTCAAAATTGTATGACGGAGGTGGGGTTCTGGACGACTGCATATCATCCAGACAAGTGGAAGTGGCTGGGAGGAGTGGACAGCACGACTGATGAGGCTGAGAGTTTCGCACTGCTCCTGGTCACCTAGGTATTCATCAAGACCATCTATGATAATAACGAGCCGCTTCGGGAGCTGTAACCCTGAAAGAGGCTCGACTATCAACTTCTTGAATTGCGTCGCGAGATCCTTTGATAGCAGCTCCCCATCATTCGCCAACTGTTCGCCAATACGATAACCGTACGGGCCATTCTTTAAGCTTGGACATACAGCGAGCTGGAAGGCAATGGAAACGATGATGCGATTTGGCTCATTTTCATCTTCGTTTTTCGAGAGGAAGAGAGCCGCGCCGAGCAGTTGTTTTTGTTCAGCCAGCTGGCCAAGTGTTTGTGCAATTGCCGTCTTCCCGACACCCATTGGACCATATAACCACACGACATCGTGTTTTGGGTCCCCACCATCCATCCGAGACTTGAAATCCTCGATCAAGCCTTCACGTGTGCCTTGCAGACATTCAGGTTGTGGAGATCGTGCCTGAGAGTGGAGTCCGGCATGGTGTAGGGATAACCGAGAAAGTATGTCCGCGACTAGAAAAGAAATGAGTAAGATTGCCGCAGGGCTAGGGGGATGTGATATTACTATATGTGCCAGTGTAGGGATAGTGATAGTGGCTGTGGTTGTGGATTTGAACGACTGACTGATCAAAGAACTGTGTGTCTCTGACAACGAAGTTGCTTGAATTCGGGAAGAACCCAGATTGTCCTGAATGAACTTGGTCAATACATTGGTAAGTATGACTGGACCATCTCACCCAGTCGAGCCACCTGGTTGGTGTGGTAGGGCTGTGCTGCATAAGATGCATCTACATATGACGGTAAGGCTTCAATTGGAGAATAAAATATTGTGTGCTGTACCATATGAATTGTAGATCGGAAGTGACGAAGGCGGAGGAGGGGGTCGTTCCATTGTGCGATGGGGTCACCTAGGTGATAGGAATGAATAAGATAAAACTTGTTGTCTCCCAGCGCCTCTCGAGGTCACATGAATCATCATTCCCAGCGGCAGTGCTAGTTAATCAATGGCTTGGGATATGGCGAGAAGCTTCAACACACGCTGAAAATGTGCGATTCGGAAAACATAGGAGGCATAGGATTGCATATCTTGTCCTGTCGACAGAGATACCAAAGGAACGCAATTTAGGGGATGGATCTTGGTCTCCCCACTTGGGCCGCTCAATGTATACTTCAAGGGTTCTTGTGATTTGTTATCAAGTGGCTAGTGAGTAGATTAATATGTGCGCAGAAGGATAAAATGGGTAGATAACTCGAGGACATACAAGGGCTCACGTGGGTGTATCGTGGGAATGGAGGGGACGACAAGACCAGGGAGGGCTGATTGATTGGGTGTGTCTCCTCCATGCCGCGTCCACGGCCCAGTCTTCCTCCGCTCACCATTCCAGAGCAGGAGCTTGTCGAACAATGGTTGGACCGCTTTGACGGTTCTGGTATGTTTTTATTGTCTCCATAACTTATCTCTACTCACCATGCCTCGCCCGCCTCCCCTGCGTCTAGACAGCATCGACGAGCACCCAGAGTACTCTCTCAACCTCGGTGCAGAGTCCCCTGCCTCGTCTTTGTCCATTGATGACAAAATACCAACACCGCCTCCACGCGTCTTCCGCCGTAGGTCCTCGTCCAGGACTCGGCGTAAGCGAGACGCCGTAGATCGTGATTGTGGCATCTGGTCAGTGTACCGCTTCTCCTACCATCACACTTAGCTGATATCTATACTCTATCAGTTTTGAGTACGCCGTTCGGCCGTCACGCACTCTCTGCTGTGGCAACATATTCTGCTCGGAACATATCGCAGATGTGCGTTTGCCTTGGCTGATTTTTGTCCCTCGGCTAACAATCTACATAGTGGCTGCATGGTCCTTCCTCTGATGGCCGGTGCCCATCTTGCAGCGCCCCTTGTTCTACATCCAACATCATCTCACTCGTAGCGCCCGTTCTGGTGCCAAAATCACCGACCAGTCGACCAAAAATCACAACGTCGGCCACGTCATGCGACACCGCGGCCGTGATTGCTTCCCCTGCTATCGATCTTGGCGCGCAGCAGGGTAACAACCCGTTGGTGCGGGGCCGCTCGCAGTCCACGTCCACATCCATGTCCAAACAGTCCCATATCTCATCGTCTTCACTGACTTCCTCTGTGGATTCATCCATCCTCGGACTGTCCCCTCCTCAAGAGGAAGCTACCGATGAAGAGGATGGACAATGGCAAAATTGGCTCACGTATGCTCGAAATATCACTCATACCCTCGCCCATTCACAATCCTCCTCCTCCATTGCTGCACTTGCCGAGGGACATGCAAAGACCCAGACGATATCAAACCCGCCAACTCATTCTACCCCAACCCAGCCTACCTCATCAACAGTCGATGTTCTCAGTCGCTTGGCGAGCCTCGTGGGACTTACTTTGCTATTCTATGTCCTCTTGGCTTCTTGAGGCGGCCATTCGTGTCATAACACACGCAGGCTTCGTTTACCACTGCTTGCCGCTCCCGCTGTCTCATGTTTCCCTCGCCTCCCCTCCTATTCACCAATGTTTTGGATACCGTGTCCCATAGCGATTACTATCAAGCGTTATGTCGACACGTCGACATGTCCACAGTGTCGTTTGTGCACCTGACCAAGTGTCAGGTGGTGCTAGGTCCTGAGACTCCGGTCTAGATCACGGGATGATACAAGCGCTGAGCCTTTCAACACCCGTCTGCCCTTGATCTGCGGTTTGTCCACAGATGGGAATAAGAACTAGGTTTTTACGATTTATACATATGACCTTTACGATCCACACACGATCATTCCGCTTTCCAAGCTTCAACAGGCTTTTATACCAATGCCCCGGTTCTCCTTACTAATCCTTGATATCACAATACATTGATTACCACCACTACACTGTCGTTTCCGAATTCCTGTGTTATTTTTTTGCCCATCCCTTATTTCCTAGGGAATCCCGTCTTTGACCCACAACTGTATCCCGGTTACCGGCTTTACTAGCAATGATTAACACTAGGGCTTGGGTACACGAGTGATCTATTCATACACATGGCTGAAGAATCCATCTGATATTGTGCGACTGGTGGAAGTAAGGTCGAAGAGAACAACTTGGCATAGTTCTCATCTATACAGCACGTACTGTGCTTAACGAGTCAGAGAGTAATGTACGTTGAGTCTATCGATGATCGGAAGACACTATGGATCGACCAAGGGGAGGTTCAGCATCACATAAGAAGGATCGCTACCACAACGAACAGAGATTATATGCGATAACAAAGAGGGAGATTCAAGATTTCGTTAGGACCGTCACAACATGGGAGTTTACCGAGAGTGCCGGCTGTAGATACAGGGAGTATCCGGGCTCAGACTCTTGGGCAACCCGTGTTATGTTATTTCAGGCCTTGACAATTGTCGACCTCAATCCCCCTTATCCGGCAACAACCGGAAGCTTCGGCCTCTTCAAGTACGCATCTGAGATGTGGTTCCGGTCGGCTAAAAATTAGCCAACGAACTGGAAGGTGGCATGGAGGGCTCAGAGCCTCAACAGTACACTCTATAACCCCACGCTGAACCTCCACATCTAGGTGTCCATCCAACCCATCAATCAGAATGACGCATTTCCTCTGCACCTTCAATGTAGCCAAAAGCCCGCGAACAAGTTTATCAAACTGCTCTCGAACATCCCACTTTCCAATTTCAGTGATCGTGTACCCCTCAGCTATCTGCTCGTACTATGGAACCTTTCGCGTAAGCTGGGTGATGACCAACACCCAGAATGACTGGGAATGCCAGCCTTGAGAAAGAATAGAGCAGCTCCAACCAGAACGATTTCGGACCCCGATGCCAACTGGCTGATAACGGTTCTTGCCAATTCAGTTTTTCCTGTATCCTCCGGACCATGGGCCCACAACAAATCAGTTCCAGCAGCCTCTTCATCGCTCATCCACTCAATGATCTCCTCGACGAGATCTGTTCGAGTACAACTTGTGGTCCAGGGACTTGTATGACGAGACCAAGCCCACAACTCAAGACCTTTCACTCGCAAATCGCTCCAGCGTGGTCTGTTCCAAGTTGTACTTCGTGTGTTGTGATCCACGAAATACAAGTGCCCTCCCCGGGTGTCAACAATACTTCCCATGGGTACTGTTTGAGGGTTTTAAACTTTATGCGTGCGCCTTTCCTGGGTGGAGGAAGATTGAATCTCGGCGTTGACTCGCAGGTGATCCGCAATAGTGTTTGCAGCGAGGGTTCGGCTCCGGGAACGAAGACATGACTCCCAAGAGAGGGCGTAGATGGGCTACGCAGCAGTTTATTAGTTTCCATATTCATTTTGGTCTTTGTGACCGGGAACGACGTTTCGGTTTCTGAGAAGGACGCCGGCTCAAAGACGTAGCTCTCAACCGAACATGTAGACGGCGTACGTGTGAGCTTGTTCGTTTCGGTATTCATAGTGGTTGGCATTACTGGACGTTGGAAACTCGTCGAGATGGAGACGATTAATCGTCCATAAGCAACGGCCTCGTTCTTGCGCTTCTGGAGGTATAGAGTGAGCGTCTCTGCATGACGAAAACAATAAAGTACATGGGTCCTCTGCCCATTACCATGAGGGAGGGCGCTTCTATGACATGCACGACGACAATTAACCTCCAAATCCAACATTTCACCAATCGTAAAACTCCCCACTACGAGAAAAGCATCCCTTCTAACCAACCCAGATCAAAGACCTCTACAACAACTCTGGATGGGTTTTTGACAAATCTACACACATGAAGGCAAGTCCTCAGTGATGGTCACAATAAACGCAATGGTCACCACCCACATATCAGCCACCTCGTTTCAATAGTTCTCTTAACCACAGCAGTCGTATACGCCCGCTCCCCATCGACTGTCAAGACCGCAAAAGGATTAGGCGGTCCGAGCATACCGCTTTTTAACAAACCTTCCGTGGTGAAGACTCAAAACAAACCAATATATGAGAGCCTCAGAATAGTCTAGCCATATGCTAATCCGTTAGCCAGACCCTCTTCCTTTTTCTGTCATAATTCACAGGATATGAGAAGATCGCCAAGGAACCGAGCGACTGGATATATACTGACGTTGAGCAACATGGCTGTGTATTCCAGATTCAGATATGAAATCAGCTCAATGCTTGGTCAGACACTCTGTGGAAATCCAGGAGAGCGCTAGTAGGTTTTTAAAGTGGTGTGCATGCATGTACTTCTCATTTCATGCCTCTGCTCTATCACACTCGCCAACTCTGTCTGCCCCAACCCAGCCTGCCTCATCATCTAGATCACGGGATAACACAAGCGCTAAGCCTCCTCAACACCCGTCTGCCCTTGATCTGCAGTTTGTCCACAGATGGGAATAAGAACTAGGTTTTTACGATTTATACAGATGACCTTTTACAATCCACACACGATCATTCCGCTTTCCAAGCTTCAACAGGCTTTTATACCAATACCCCGGCTCCCTTTATTAATATCCGACATCACAAGACAACACTACACCGTCGTTTCCGAATTCCTGTGTTATCTTTTCCCACCCCTTATTTTGCCTTCCATTGCTTACGATGGTATACCAGTTGCCAGCTATGCGTAGCATTGATCAACATTTGGATTCGGATGTTGTTGTAAGACTGATTTATTCACACAATCTACTTTCAAGGGTCCATCCAACAGTCAGTGGTATAGAATGCGAATGGTAAGTATAGGGACTAGGAGAGCGTATTTTTGTGTCGTCTGTCGCACGTACCATACTCTTACGATTCGGAGAGTAAAAGAGGTGAAGCTTTAAAGGAATTGGAGTATAGTGGACAGCAGCCGGCATGGAATGTCCGAAGGTAGGGTAAGCATTAAATAAGTATAATTACAATATCAAAGGAAGCAGGATGAAACGGAAAGTTTACTTAAAACTATCACAACGCACACGGGGGTTTATTGCTTCGGCATATGCACAAGCCCACCCGCAGTTTGTAGATATAGAGTATAAGGGAAATATCCCAACTCAAACTTCTTGACACTCGTATTACACTACTTGAAAGATTTACAGTGGTCAACCCCAATCTCCTTTACCCAACAACAACCTAGAGCCTCGGCCTCTTCAAACACACATCTAAGATGTGGTTCCGGTCGGCTAAAAATCAGCCAACGAACTGGAAGGCGAAACGGAGGCCTCAGAGCCTCAACAATACACTGCACAATCTCGCGCTGAACCTCCACATCCCGGTAGCCATCCAATCCATCAATCAAAATGACACACTTCCTCTGCAACTTTAATGTAACCAAGGGCTCACGAATAAGCCTATCAAACTGCTCTCGAACCTCCCACCTTCCGATATCAACGATTCTATACCCTTCAACTGCTTGCCCGTACCCCGGAATCTTACGCGTAAGCTGGATGATGACTGATACCCAAAACAGTACCAGATTAACGCGGAAAAGTTTGACCTTGTGCAAGAACAAAGCAGCTCCGACCAGAATGATCTCGGATTCCAATGCCAACTCGCCAACAGTTTCTGCCAATACGGTTTTTCCCGCACCTGCAGGACCATGTACCCACAACATATCAGTTTCAACAGACTCTTCGTCACTCATCCACCCAACGATCTCTTTGACGAGATTTGTTTGAATACGGCTTGGGGTTCGGGGATGAGAAAGACGAGACCAAGCATACAACTCGAGACCTGTCACGAGCAAATCACTCCAGCGTGGTTGGACCCAAGTTGTACTTTGTGTGTTATGATCCACGAAATACAAACGTCCTGAGAAGGTCAAGTTTATTTCCCATGGAAGCGGTTCGGTTTCTGACTCGTTGGTGGGATTGGTATCAGCGTCTTCCGAGCCTGGTTTTTTCCATGTTGTCTTGCGAGTGTTGCGATCGATGTAATAACATCGACCTTCGAATGTTCTGCGAACGTCCCACCCGGGTGGGAGAAATTCGCTTGTCTGTGTCGACTCGTAGGTGACCTGTGATGATACTTGTTGGGAGGTCTGAGTTGGGGGCATAAAAACATAACCCCCCAGAGAAAATGTAGACGGTCTACGCGACAACTTGTTGGCATTAGTCTGTGCGACGGGGGATGGCATCTCAGTTCTCAGGGAAGATGCAGCCACGTAGATGTAGCTCCCAATCGAACATGTAGATGGCGTACGCGTCAGTCTGTTCGTTATTGTTGGCATTACCGGACGGTCGAAACCCGTTGAGAGAGAAACGACTAATCTCCCATAAGCAACAGCCGAGTTCTTGCGTTTCTGGAGGTATAAAGTAAGCCTCTCTGTATGAAAAAAAAAAAAAAAAAAAGCGTGAGTCCTGCCCATATCATAAGAAGAGGCTTCTGTAGTACGCACGACAACTATCAACCCCCAAATCTACCATTTCACCAATAGTAAAACTTCCCATTCCGAGAAAAACATCTCTTCCTAACCAACTCCGGTCAAAAACCTCTACAATAACTTCGGATGGGTTTTTGACAAATCTACAGGCACAAAGGAAAAAAAAAAAAACTCTTGAGTGGTGGTGGTTCAAATCAACACAAATACCCCCACACACTGACATATCAGCCACCTCGTTCCAATCAGGGTTGATAGTTTTCTTAACCACAGCAGTCGTATACGCCCGTTCCCCATCGACCGTCAAGACCGCAAAAGGATTGGGTAATCCGAACACACCGCTTTTTGACAAACCTTCCGCGGCAAAGACTAGAAAAAAACAAACCGATATATGTAAGAGACACCCGGATTGGTCTAACCATATGTACTAACTCGTCAACCAAACCCTCTTCCTGTTTCTATAATAATTCACAGGATATAAGAAGATCGCCAAGGGAAGCGAACGACTGGAATATATACTGACGTTAAACAACACATCCCCCAACGCTCGAAGCAACGCCACAAGTTGTGTTAAAAATAGCTTTGCAAGAGGGGGGGGGGGGAATTATTCCGTCGCGTCTAGAATCCTGATAGACACAACGTCAGTAACAGGAGACACAAAACTAGTTTGTAGGGTGGCGGTTCAAAGGGGTACAAGGTGAGGACTTTGCACCTTGTACGCGCCTCGTGCATATCTCGCTCTGTACTCGGCAACCCCCGGACTGCAACTATTTCATTACAAGACTATGAGTGACCTGTTACACTTGAGATGGTTGTGTATTCTAGATTTATAATTGAATCCCCAGCACAGTGCTTCCTAGAATACTCTATAGAAGATTCAGGAGAACGTTAGTAGGTTTTCAAAGTGGTGTATGCATGTACTTCTCATGTCATGCTCGGAACCATTCAGGTTCGAGACACCCCCTTTCGACGTGTTATGACACATTCCCACCCCCCATTTCTCCTATTGGGCGACGGCCCACCTTCCCGAGGCCGTCGATAATGATTCGAGCACATACCATCCATGCCTCTCCTGCTCGGGTGGATCAATTTTACCGCTGATATTCGGGACCGAACTGATAATTACTTATCGCATAGTAGGACCTAATTTAAAGCAAG
>QFDT01001442.1:0-28730 GCA_003315915.1 Macrolepiota dolichaula
TGTTGTTGTTGTTGCTGTTGTGTGTCTTCTTCGTATTCGTACTCGTGTTCTTCTTGCTGGTTGTTTGGGTCTTCTCCGTCTGATTCGAAGGTGTAGCCTTGCTGAGTTCTCGGGTCAGCTGGTTCTTGTGGTTCTGCAGCCGTTGATAACTGTCTTGAAATTGGAGAGCGATGTCTTGAGACGTGCTGAATTGGTGATGGGGATGCTGATCGTTGTCGGTTGGTTTGGCAGGTATCAAGAGTCGAGACTTCCTGCCTTCCTCCTCTTCTAGACATACACTATTTTTAGGGTTTTCTGTGGAAGGGTTACTTCCGGGGTTTCGTTTGATGAGTTCTTGGTAGAGATTATCCCAAATCTGGGATGTGATACGGAGTGGTTTCGAGGTTGATGAAGAATCGGAGTCCGTCTCCCACTCGTCTGAAGTGGTCAGGTCTCCTGAGGAATATGATGATGCTTTCACACTAGAAAGCGTGTAAGTCGAATCTTGTCGTCTTGACAGATTGACTAAGTGAGAGGAGATCCTTGGTACAGCGCGAAGCAGTGAGAGCCAAGGGGTTCCAGCGGCACAGCGCGAAGCAATGAGAACTGCTGGGATTCAAAGGGTACAGCGCGAAGCAATGAGAACCCAATGAGGAGAGTCGGGGAAGGAGAGGGTTTCGACGTGGAATCGGCACACGAAGGAATTCGAATCTTGTTGTTAGGATTTCGCCAGAGCTCTTGTCCAGCAGTGCACGTTAATCCCATACTGGACGTTACGAGGCTAGCTAGATCTCCCAACGGATCCAACGCTTCTGGTCCTCTTTACTAGGGCCTTGCTGTGGTCGGATAAGACAGCAAATGAGGGACGGCAAGAGCGACAAATCTTTCTGACTTGAAGTCACAGCCGAGACGATGTCAAGTACCTTAGACAATGTCTAAAGATGGAGGGAGAACACCTGGTGGTTCTTGCCTTGTTAGGGCTCGAAGAACTCAACACTAGGAGCGAGAAGAGAACGCTGTCTAGTAGCAACAACGCTAAGATTCGAATTGAGAGACTACCTGCTTACAAGCTTGCTATTTATCATGTATTGTACAAGCTGTTGAAAGATGGTAGTTCGTCTAGGAGAAGGAGAAGTGGAGGTCCGTATCTAAACATAGAAAGGGGGCGACGGAGGTCTGTAGTTAAGTATAGTACAGGAATAGAGGAGGGGAAGGAAAGGAAAGGCGGGAGTCCGTGCTCCAAGGAGTCCGAAGTTTCTAAACTTAGCTATTCTCCTACACCGAAGTTGTTCATCTGTTTATTCCAAATTAAGCTCTTCTTCATCGTGAAACTCCCAGTCTTCCCATTGTGCGTCGACTACCATCATGTCTGTGAGGATGTCGAAGGAATCGAAAATAATATTCATAACACCGAGTGTGAGCTCTCACACTACCAAAGATTCCTATGCAATGGACGTTGACACACTTCAGCAGACCCTCAACAACATCAGGTTCAACTCACCAAACACCAGATTGGACCCCTCACAACTAGACTCCTATGCATATGATGAAACCAATGAAGAGACCTCAGACAATGAGGAAGATCCAAACTCTCCACTCTATACCGCTGATGAAGTTAAATCAGCACTCCAGGAGTATCTCAATGCCCTACTCCCTCCACGCCTCCAGCAAGCCTACAAGAAACGGCTCTGCTTTAACTGCTTCAGGCTAGGACACACAGCCAAGATGTGCAAAGAACCCAAGACACCCTGAAAACCCTCTTTTCCTTGCCAGGCCAGTGTCCAAAATGAGAAAGGAAAGAACCAAAGATTCGCCAATCAAGCCCAACAAATCAACCACATTGTCAACAAACTCTCAGAAGACAAAATCAAAGGTCTATTTGACCTTGCAGATGAATCTCCAAATGAAGAGATCATAAAGGATTTTGCCTAAAGAGGCTAGCATCTGCATCTAGACCTCAGAATCTGCCCAAATTGGACAATGTACTATATATGGACAAGGATAAGGACACTTTTCACTCTTGCTCTTGCTCCTCTTTCCAAGAATCAGTTAACCAAATGTATCTTAATCAACAGAACAATATTATTTTCTTGCAAACCACTGTCCACCTACCCAATTCAAAAACCGCAGAACATCTCGCTCTACTTGATTCCGGAGCCGCAGGAATCTATATCAATTACTCTCTCGTAACCCAATGGAATCTCCCCACTACACCCCTGGATCATCCGATCACAATCATTAATGCTGACGGATCAACTAATGATCAAGGAAAAGCCACACATGCTGCAACCCTTAACGTAACCGTTGATGGAAAGCACATGCTCCTCAAACCAAAAATAATTGGTTTAGGAGGACCCCGGATTATTTTAGGAATGCCCTGGTTGGCTCACTTCAATCCGGATGTCGATTGGCAGAAACGCACAATGAAATGGAGAAACCCCATTCAAGACAACAGCAGGATCCACTCCCTTGTCTACTCCATGATGAAACAACCCACCTCTGTCAAGCAAGTCTCCAGAGTACTCAAACTCGAACCTACCTTGTTCGAAGAAATCAACTTCAAGGCTAACGCATCACAGGCTATTGCTCAAGAATACGGAGAGAAGAAAGAAAACAACCCTCGCAAGGTTGTTCCTCCAAAATTCCACCAATTCCTTGATATATTTGACAAACAACGAGCAACATGATTTCCACCCAGCCAACCCTGGGACCACAAGATAGAACTTACACCCAATGCTGAGATCTGCTCATTCAAACCTTACAAAATGTCTGCCCAAGAAGACATAGAACTTGACAAGTTCATCAAAGAGAACCTCGCCAAAGGCTATATTCGACCATCAAAGTCTCTGATGGCCGCCCCCTTCTTCTTTGTTGGAAAGAAGGATGGAAAACTGCGCCCGTGCCAAGACTATTGTCATCTCAACAAATACACCGTCAAAAACACATACCCCATTCCCATCATCAACTCCCTATTGGACAAGATCAAAGGCTCTAATTGGTTCACTAAATTAGATGTCCGCGCCAGATACAATAACATCCAAATCAAAAAAGGAGACGAATGGAAAGCTGCCTTCAAGACCCCTAAAGAACTATTCAAACCCACAGTCATGTTCTTTGGAATGTGCAACTCCCCCGCCATCTTTCAGGCAATGATGGATCACATATTCCGAGACCTTATTGATCAAGGGAAAGTCATTGTCTACATGGACGACATCCTCATCCATGCAGCCACTAAAGAACAACTTGACAAGATTGCCAAAGAAGTTCTGAAGATCCTTAAAGAGAATGATCTCTATTTGAAGGCCGAGAAATGCAAATTTGAGAAGCAACGCCTTGAATACCTTGGTGCTATTATTACCCCAACCTCAATCGAGATGGACCATGCCAAACTTGATGGAATCAGAAATTGGCCCGTTCTGACCACAACTCGTGATGTTTGGAAGTTTATCAGCTTTTGCAACTTCTACTGCCGTTTCATCAAGAACTATGCCAAGCACGCAGCCCCCCTTAATGCCTTAATGTCTAAAAACGTCAAGTTCCACTGGGAAGCCAAACATCAGCACGCCTTTGAAGACCTCAAGCGTCAGCTTTATGGAAAAACCTATCCTCGCTATCCCCACCCCGGACCGACCTTTTGAAATTGAAACCAATACATCCCTATTTGCCTCAGGAGCAGTCCTCTCCCAAAGAGATGAAGATGGTGTCAAACACCCAATCGCATTCTACTCTAAACCATTCTCCAAAACCAAGCGCAACTATCATTGCTCCAAACAAGAATGGCTAGCAATCATCCGTGCTCTCAAGGAATGGAGACACTACCTTGAAGGAGCCAGGCACAAATTCATTGTATGGTCCGACCATGAGAACCTCTCAAGATTTAGAGAACCCCAAACCCTGAACCATTGTCAAGCAAGATGGACCACTTATATGGAACGTTTCAAGCCAAATCTCAAGATCAAACACATCCCTGGAAAGAAGAATGGCCCCACTGACATGTTATCCCGACGACCAGATCATCATCCCGATGAAAAAGACAATCAAAACGTAACTGTCTTTGATGAAACCCTAATAGTCAATTCAGTGGAGCAGATCTCCATTCTCAATCAGCAAGATCTTGATGATGTCAAGAACAATAGGGAAATGATTGATCCAAAATCAGATGACACCCCAGACAATCCTATTCCCCACAGCACCGGAAGAATACTCATCCCCAACATTACTCCCCTGAAATGTCGCCTCCTACAACGGATACATGACGCTCCAACCGCCGGCCACCCTGGAATTGCTGAAACACTCCGCAAACTCCAGCAGTTTGTCTATTGGCCAGGAATTAAAGATTACGTATGGCACTACATCACTGGATGCCCAAAATGTCAACAGTTTAAGATTAACCGTTGCCCCACTAAACCGCCCCTGCAACCTATCCCTGGACCAAAATCAACATGACCCTTTGCCCAGATCTTGATGGACCTCATCACTGACCTTCCCCTGTCCAACAACTTCAATTCTATTTTGTCCATAGTGGACCATGGACTTACAAAGGGGATAATTCTATCACCTTGCTCAAAGACTGCCACAGCCGAAGACATAGCCTCAATTCTGATGGACAAGCTGTTCTTGAAATATGGAATTCCCAATAAGGTCATCTCAGACAGAGACCCTCGTTTTGCCACCAAGTCTATGCAAGAACTATACAAGCTCTTCAACATCAAGCCAGCATTCTCCACTGCATACCACCCTCAAACAGACGGCACAACAGAACGATTCAACCAGGAGATTGAAGCCTATCTCGCCATCTATTGTTCATCCAACCCTCACAAATGGAGCCAGAATCTCCCATTGGTCGAATTCACCCACAACAACCAAGTACATTCCGGAAGAAAAGAAACCCCATTCAAACTTCTCTACAGACACACTCCTAAGACATTCCCATCAACCATCAATGCTACCAATGCCCCAGCAGTCAAAAATAGGATAAAACAATTAACCAAAACAAGGACGAAGGCTCTGGAAGCCCACAACCATGCGCAAGCAATCATGATGACTCACACAGCCCACAGATCCTTACCCCAGATCAACGAAGGGGATAAGGTTTGGTTAGAGAACCAGAACCTACCAATCAACTACCCGTCCAAGAAAATGGCCCAAAAACAAGAAGGACCCTTCATTGTTATCAAGAAAATTTCTCCTGTGGTCTATCAACTCCAACTTCCGAAGACATGGAAGATCCATGACAAGTTCCACGCGTCCCTCCTCACCCCAGCAACCAAGAACACCATTTATGGACCACACCACACTACCCCTCCCCCAGTCCTAATTTGCCAAGAAGAGGAATATGAAGTTGAATCAATTATCCAACATCGGAAACGCCGCAACAGCCTTGAATTACTAATCAAGTGGAAAGGCTATCCGACTTCCGAGAATACATGGGAGCCCGCCGCTAACTTAGGGAATGCAAAGAAGACCCTCGACACATATAAATGTTGCCATTGCCTCTAGACACATGCATGTCTTCCATCCCCACATCTCCCTCACGTTCTATCTCACCCTCTACCTCTGTCACAATTACCAACAATGCCCAAAGTCCGCAGAACCCATCAAACCAGACAACCCCAAGCCCCAACACCTCACCCTCAGGCAACAGTCCTAGCCCTGCCACCACAGCATCCTCCCAGATTAATGCCCTCCGATCCAGCAAGCCCTTATCTCCCCCTCCTAGTTTGGAAGCCAAATGTGACCATATCCTTCTCCAACTTCTCGAAAGGATCCAACGATATTCACCCGAACAGAACCCCGCTCTACAAGGGAATAGCAAAATACTTGCCATACTCCACTCATACAGGGTATCGCTTGCTAGCAGCATTACTAGCCACCAACTTCTCCTCTGCCTGGACCATAATGTTGGCAGATTTATCAATGACTTTATTCCTGATAACCTCCCCGGAGAAGTACTTGCAGAAATATCCAAACTCCACCAAATCTGGAATTCACAGAGAGCTCAAGGTCCTATAGACACTCGCTCATCACACCGAGGTCACCCTCTACCAAATCATATGTTTCCCAGAAACCCACCTCGAGGACATTCCAGACCTTTGCAGCATGGTCAACCAAATCCGACCATACATCCCGTTCCTAGATTCATTCAGAATGATGGTGGCATACCTCCCCATCACCGAAGCCAACGCCCTCCACCAACTCCTAGCCCTGGGCAACTCACAACCTCTTCCAACCACCGCTCTCAGCCTCATTGAAGCAACCAGATGGACCATCGACAAGTGGATGATCACTCTCGAAGCATACAAGGACAACAACATCATAACCAGAATCACCAACCAGACCCCGCTCCCTCTCGTAATCGACAGACAAGACTTCCCCAACCACCTTGCCACATTGTCCCAAACAGTGCTGGCTTCTCCCTGCCACGTTCTCCCCGTTACAATCCAAGACATTGAGTCCGTGTTACGCCTGAATATTACCACCCTCCAGGCCACACAGAACTCCAGCGAGAACCCTCCCCATTTACGGACCTCCAGCAAACGGTCAGCACCCTCCTCAAACGTGTCCAACAACTCCGACAAGGAGAACAGGCCTCCATCTCCATTGGCCTGCCCTCTGCATGCTCCCGTCCCCAGTGCACCAATTCCCCGGCAGCTCCTCTCTCTAAAGTTGGAGACAACAAGCCCTTCTCCAATGTTGGAAGTGGACAATCAGATTAGGAATAATAGCGAGTTGGAACTCGCAGTTTACGAAGGGAATAATGTTATGGTCTCGACAACAAACCCCCTACATTGGCTATACAAGTGGCACCTCAAACTCCTCGACATTCCAGACTACAAAGAAGTACCGGGCCGATCTACCTCTCCACATGGAACCCCTCCGCCCCCTCAGTACAAGTCCCAGTACCTCAACCACCACCTTCGCCAGGTATGGGATAATTCACCATTCATCCATATCTATTGGCACGGACTCTACGAGACTACGATCGCTTGGCCCGCACTCACCAGAGCCAACAACTACAGATGGAGGCAGATTGTTGGAGATACGTCCTTCACCCACCCGTACCTGATGGGCTGACCCTACGACCTCCGCTGGACTGACTCCCCTGTCAATCTCTCTATCAGCCACTTCTCCACGTCGTCATTGCCTTTGGATCAAGAGAACTCCAATAGTACGGATTCCGTAGATCCATTGTCTTCCATTTCACAACAAGCTTTCATTCCTGGAACACCATCTCATTCCAACGTCCCTTCCAATCCTGTCAGTAGTATTTCATCTTAGTTAGCAATGGACAAAGTAGTAAAAGCAGAAGTATCTCAAACTGTATAAATAATGGACTATTCTGTAGTTGAAGCTTCAGCTTCAACCTTTTTGTTTGTCTCCCTTTTAACTCTTGTCCTCTATCTTCCTCTCTCGAATATAACTCTGTTGTTGTATTCCCTCAAGTGAACTTAGCATTCTTCTGTCTGTCAACAGCAGAAGATATCAGTCTCTGTTCAGTACTCCAGGACAACTAGTGTTGTCAGCCAAAGGTGATCATTGAAGTGATCCTTCAGTGTTGACTAGCCTAGCAGCCATCCTCGTGGTGCCCTCTAGGTGAACCATAACAGCATCCCTGTCACAGATTTGGCAGAATACATTGTTTACATTATGTCTTGCCAAATACTGGGCCATTTACCTTGTACTTAGTACCGTTGGAAAGTCCTTGTCTGTCGCATTCTGATAATATCCAAGACGTCACGGGGTGTGCATCTGTTCAGGAGCTACACACCAATCATTATTATCTATGTCATGTGTTGATTATCTGTGCCATCTGTAGTTTATTACTCCTCATCATTCTAGAGGGTTCTGGAATGATCAGTAAGATAAGATCTTTATCCATGTTGTTATATAGTGTCATTGTTAACAATCAGTAAAGGATTTATGCCATTGGCTAGGAGATATTAGTTTCTCCATATAATTAGTAAAGACTAGAGTTTCTGGGGTCATCTGGTAGTGTCCCAGATCCTAGCCCTCTGTGTATATAAACTAGCTGTCTGGTGTCTGTAGGACCCAGACTCAACAACTTGTCTACAGCTCAGCCTGTCTTATCCTCTATCTATTATCTGATCTCTTGATCTCATTTCATCTCTCACTTGCTTATCTAAGACTGCTATTCCCCTGCCCCTATCTTGAGCTTAGGTAAGCATCACAGGATTTGTGATAGTCCCATTGAAGAGGGACAGAACTGGCAATGTGAGCAGGTGTCTCACTCACAATGTTGGTAATGCCAATGGTTGCAAGCTCACATTGGACAATGGAGCAGACAGCCTTGGGTAGTGTGTAGAGGGGGCTAGCGTGGATAATTCCTTTGACACAATCATCTTGGTTGATCAAAGCCAAGAAGTTTTTAGTACATTGAGAGAGCCTGGGGCCCTTAACAGAGGCAGGCATATGCTTAGAGTGTGATTTCCAAGCCATAGTGTATATTCTCAACAATGTTCACACCAATGTCCCAAAAGGGAAGGTAGTGGTTCAAGGTCAAGAAGGGATGTGCTGATCATATAGTCAACGCTATGTGATAGCATACATGTGATTCAGAAGTACATCATGAAGAAGTTTGTGGGTGTTGGTCTATCCAGTACGAAGAGCAGCCAAAGACTAATACAGGTCTACAGGTGGGCAAAAATTGATGTCTACTCAGAGGGGATATTGCGCCCAAGAGACATAAGCAGAACTGCACTGGTTGTATTGGAATCCATCAGGACTGTTCACCCAAGGGTATGCGGACCGGCAATGTTAGAAAAGGCATACAGTTAACCACAGGTGCAGTCGGGCAGGCCGCAATATCCCAGGTGAGTTCTTCTAGATGAAATTGTCGTGTGTCAGACAAGGTGGTATATATCAAGCCAAGGGTTGTTTGATTTGGTCAGGTGATCGCCATTGGCAAGCACCGATATTGACCCTGTTATTCCGATTTATGGGCATTCAGAGGGTTTTCTAGATACAGCGCTGATGCATATTCACTGCATGCCAGTCCTGTCAGCTTGTTGCAACTCACGGATGCAGGGTTTGGTTTTCGTATTGTGGCTAGGGTGGACATTCTTCCTTCCAGTACACTATTCAGGAGAAATATTATATCTATTTTTGTTGGTGTGCATGGTAAAATGCAGGAAGGATGCACTTGTGGTATATAGAGATTGTCGCCATCGATCAACCAAGCGGCTCAAAGACCAAGAATCAATCCAGATCGAAAAAAAAGGGAAAAGGAAGAAAAGAGACAGAGATCCATAGACCCAAGAAGCTGCACATAATACTAAGTATGTATGTAATATTCACTAACTAAAAAAAAACTCGAAAGAGATTATAAAATGTCGAGAGACCAAAACATATCAAACCATCCAACTCATATATCAGCACCTCGTCGTCATAACGAAACAGAAAGAAATTCTAAACCAAGAAAGCCACATTACGCGCCCCACTGTAGCCACTCTCCGTACATATTCGGTCTTTCACCTCTCACGTACGCCTCAAACGTCCGCTTCAGCACCGCCGACCAGTCCAGATCGCGCTTGTCGCTCAATACATCTTTTCCTCCAGCCTCTGCTTCCGCAGGTGTCAATTTACCCTCCTTCACTAGCGCGGCTTTCGCTGCATCTTCACCGGCCACGAATCGGGATCCGAGGTCTGGCCAGTTACGGGTTGGGTCGAAAGGTTTCCACCTATTTATTTTCAGAAGTGAGCAAATCTTTTGTTGAATAAGGAGGGAGAGGCAGGGACGTACCAGAAATTATGGAAGTGATACGAATACGCGCCGCGGAAGAATCCACGGAACCCAAGAGCTTGAGGTGCAGCACTGTTCTGGACGGGGGTATCGAAGAAATTACCAAACCTAAAACATGAATCATTACATCAGCAACTGCAAAACTCAAAAATAGAGCCAAGTTCATGGGACCCACTCGGTAAAGTATGGCTGAGGTGGTCTATCCCTCTGGAAATTCTCCGTATTCAACCACGCCGAGTCAAACAACGCGTCTGGCAAACGCAACAACAGACCCTCCAAATGCGCATCGGCCGTATACCTCGATACCGTCATCGGATGGAAATCCAGTCCGTTTTTCAATGCTGTTCGGAAAAGGAACGTGCCCAGGGCGGAGTTCTTGTGCATTCTGAGTACGGCGGTGTTGTATTTGGGTAACCTTGACCAGCGGTATGCGAATGCGCCCTTCCAACCCCACATCTCTTCCCAGTCACGGAGAAGGAGCGTATCTGCATCGAGGTAAACACCGCCGAATCTGTGGCAGAGCACGAAACGCGCCATGTCGGAGAGGATAACCGAAAGCCGGTCGTATGACGAACTTGACTTTGAGCCAGTACGGTTCAACAAATCATCGTCATCGTCATCCGAAGATTTTGATCCGGTAGCACCATGGGCCGCAGCCACGGTCGCATTGTCCTCGATACCATCCCCAATGCTAGTTGCTGCTGTCGTGGGTTGAGAAGCCTTCTTTTTCTGCGGTACACTGATGATATGCCCGCCCGAATTGAACAAACTATCCTGCAACGCCCTCCATTCATCCTTGATCTCCGGAATCCCATCCAACTGCTCCGTCGTATTCCACATCTTGAACTTGATCACATCGCTGAAGCGCGGGTGCAAGAACGGTGAGGCCCACGGACTAGACTTGAGCTGTGCAAACATATCATGCACAGCGTTCGGGTTGGGAACAGACGCGGCTGGCCCAGGGTTGATCCATAACCAAAACTCTGGCCGACACACTGGTGCATCTGTTGGCCATTTGGACATATGAATACCGGTATTTTGCGTAAATAAGAACGAGAGGATAGCGAGATAAGGTTTATCCGTGAAGGGTCCAGTCCAAAACATATGGAACACACGAGGATTTTCGGGGTCGCAGGGTTCAGGAAGGGTGGCTGCTGGACGATGGGTGAGTGTGGGTCCGAGAACGACTTGGCGTTCCCATTCCGCGTCGGACTTTTTCGCGAGCCCAGCATCAGGGTCATCAGAAAGGCGAACAGCAGGAGCGATAGCTGTCCGTGGTGAGTCGTAAATATCATTTAAAAAATTCGTGTCGGTAGTGTTGTCCGTTTCCTCTACGTAAATGTATTTCCAGTCGTCCAGGTTGGCGCGACGTAGCCGCTCGCCGTTATCCAGGCCTCCGCCGATGCGGAGAACCTCGAGACAATCCCGCACGTACTAGTACGTGCCACCCGAATAAGCTAACAATAGATAGCAGAATCGGAGAAGAGTACATACCTTGTTTTGAGAAAAATCACAATGCCTCATAATTTCATCCATATCCGCTACGCTCCCAGGAACCGGCCGAGGAGGATAGGCAACATCAGGAGCTTGGCTCTGGATGTCCAGGTAGACACGTTTTGGGCCGGTACCGGTGGTATCAGTGACGACGCCGCGAGTGTTCGGAGAGCGATACCGCGTCGGTTTGACGTTTGGAGCCTTCTTCGGTATTGCTGGGTTCACAGGTGCCTTTTTGAGTCCAATCTGTACAGGTACTGTCGAGCATGGGTCAGAAAAGGAACTGGCAGCTGAAGGCAGTATACGCACTGTTGGCATGGCTCGGGTAGTGACCGCTCGCAATTTCCCACTCCCAAATTTTCTGGAGGTCCTTTCTACGAAAAACGAGGGTTGGCGACTCACCACCGCCCTCTTCTGCCCAACTCTGAGAGCCACGGTGGCGAAAGAGGGTAAGGACGGTGAGGAAGACGGCAAGAGTGGCAAAGGCGAGGAGGAGAGGGGTGCGCCTGCGTTTTACGAGCATGGGAGAGTGGTTGCCGAGGATAATGGCACCGCGTTTGGATGGGAAGAGGAAGGAAAGGTTTGGGACGAGAACACGGAGACGGCGAGTGCGAACACCAGGGATGGCAAGATAGACTGCTCGAGTCCAGGAATTGAGGGCAGACCCGTGGGACTTTTGGGCCAACTTCTCCTCGACAGCAGAAGAGTGACTCGGCAAATCAGCCATGCCATTCATTTTCATGAATATGAATATGTTTTTCTGCCTCTCAGAAACTGTCCAGTCTGAGGAGGGTCAGGTGGATGATGGTTGCAAACAAGATCTTCCCTTGAGTGGCTATGCTAAACGTGGCACTGCCTATTCCGATCATTCTATCTATCTACATACATATATTTCTACGCCTGCTTTTTCTGTAGTCCCTTCGGTACTTCCTTTACCCATGGCAAGAAATCCCGCCCGCCCATGTACGGCCGAAGTGGCTCTGGCACAACCAGTCCCTGCGCAAACTCTAGTCAGTCCGAGTCTTGTAGACAATCGAACATCACATACATCCGGTGTCTGGTAGTTCTCCACCAAACAGCAAAGTGCTCGCTCTGTCGCACACAGCGTCCCATTCAACATATGCACATACACCTTCCTCGTCTGGTCCTTTGCCTTGAGTCCACACCTCACCTCAAGCCTCCTGCTCTCTGTGACATGCCGACAAGGCCGTTAGTCTCGCAAGGGTTGACACAGATCGGCTCCACTTACGGTAGTCTGTACAATTCGAACACGAGACCAGCTCCTTGTAACCCCTTTGGAATGGGAACCAGGCTTCAAGATCATATTTCTGTGCCGCAGCGAGGTTCAGCGCGCCCGAGACGATGGCTACCAGACGGTACCGCAGGCCAAGGCTCTGGTAGAATGCCTCACTGTTTGCAACCATCGTCTCGAACATTTCCCAGCTCTTCTCCGGATCCGTAATCACAAATTGTTCGACCTTCTCAAATTGATGTACACGGAAAATCCCCCACATGTCGCGACCAGCCGAACCGGCCTCTTTACGGAAGCAGGTCGAGTACCCAGCATACTTGATGGGAAGTTGTGTTTCAGGGCTCTCGAACCATTCGTCCGAGTGGAAGGCAGAAATAGGTTGTTCCGAGGTTGCGATCAAGTACTTTTCATCTTCAGATGCAATAACCTGATTTTCTCAGCGATGAGCTTTTGTCTTGATGCTATCCAAGGCACCTGAGATACTGACCTTGTACAATTCTTCGTCAAACTGCTCTAGCTGCGCCGTCTTGGCCATTTGCTCTTTATTCATAAAGAAGGGGGGTTGAATCTTTTTGTAGCCACGCTTCCGGAGGAAGTCGAGGCCATAAGAGATAAGCGCCTGGTTCAGGTCGATGCCATCATTAGTCAAGTAGTAGCCTCGATGGCCAGCGACCTTGGCACCTGCAAGCGGGGGCTCATCGCCGAAACTATTTTGAGGAGGTGGTTATAACATACCTCGATCAAGGTCCATAGCATCAAGTCGGAGTAGCACCTCGTGATGGGGCATAATGCCCTCGCGAACCTCAGGTTCGTCCTGGACACCTTTAGGATCCCATGTTTTCAGCGTAGCATTATCATCCTAGACGATTTGTCAATACACCATAGTCTGACTACGTATAGATACCCACCTCAGTCAAGCTGACCGGGACATTTTTCCCAACGATATTGCCGACGGTACCAGCCTTCGAACGCATCAGAACCTCGAATTCCTTGGCCTCTTTTTTCTTCGCTTCGACCTCTGCGTCGATCTTTTTCTTCTCTACTACAAGATCATCCGCTGGTTGTTTCGCCTGCCCATTCATCAGTCCTCATGTACCAACCACATCTCCCTCGCGCACCTTTTTCTTCGCCGAAATCTCCTTTTGAATTTCGTTCACTTTCTTTCTCAAGATATTCGTGTCATAATCCACTGATGCCAGAAGAACAAGAACGAAAATAAAACAAAACAAGGAAACAATGCATTTCAATCATCTCACACAAACACCTCTGAAGGTAATCATACGCACTCTTCACCCAGTCTGTATACATCTGAATAACCTCATCAACCAACTCAACGGATCCACCGCGCTTTCTCTGCGACTCGCGAATCTCCTCCGCGTTTCCACCCTTGTTGTCGATAAACTGCAAGATATCTAGCGTCATGACCTGGGGGTATGAGAGTAAAAGATAAGTTAAAGAGACCTGTGTGATGGTGATACAACCGGCTGATGGATGATCATCTTGAGCAAAATCATCCCTGACTCGATCGATTGGCAGTCATTACGTAATATAGATAAGATAATATTGTGTTTGTCCTCGCTTGGGCTTCCCCCCAATGGGCTCGGAGAATTGATAGGGCGCTAAACATTTCAACAGTCTCATGCTCCCTCAAATTTTCAGGTCTAATATGCCAGAACATGCCTCATACAAATTCTAATACACTATTGAACGACCATTATCTGTTCCAATCGTGTTCACCGATAAACGGCCGGGAAGCAAAGCTGCCACGTCGAAAAAAAAGCAGGATCGGATCACAAATGATCACGGGGTGCAATAAACATTTCCCCGCGCCTGCCATCTGCAACGGGCATCTTCCACTGACACAAGCCTGATTTTCTTCCTTCCTCCCACCACCTCCATATTGACCCCCACACTTACCCCAACACCGCTCACCCTGAAACGATGTTCAGCCTCATCCGTCGCATCTCCTACTCTGTCATTCCCCGCCCAGATCGCCCTTGGGAAGATGATCGTACGTATAACTCCATGTTCGAAAACCGATCAGCGTAACAACCAAACTAATATAACGCGTCACTGTTTTCTCATGTACTGCATTATCATATATACAGCAACCTCAAATGCCCCAAACACACGTCGGAAACGTCGTCTTAGCTCGACAGAACGCGAGGCTACGGATGTGATGGACGAGGAACAAGCTAGGAAGAAAAAGATACGTGGGGATACTGAGAGCGTCGAAAATCTTGGGAGCGACGATAACGTGGCTAGTCCTGTTGAAGACGCGTCAAGCATCCTCGCCGACGCTGATGAAGATGCTACGGTCGAGGTTCGCCGGGAGGGAAGTGTGGAAGTAAAAGTCGTCACGAGGGCCGTAAAGGGCGTTGAGCTGGAGGACAAGGACGCCCCTGCTACCTCTGATGACAAGGACCAAGAACAAATTGTACAAGAAACTGCAACTACTGTTAACAACGCGGACGCAGAAGTTGAACCAGATACCGACTCGGCTGCTCCTACAGCAGAAGTAACTGTCGATGCTGTGGTCAACCCAGAAAGTGTTCCTCTCCCAGACGAGCAGACTGACGAGTTGGACGAACTGCGTTCTTCTTCACCTGCGCCTCAGGAATCCTCCGCCCCTACTGCCAACGCACCCTCAGCCGAGTCGATAGAAGCTCCGGCCAGAGCAGCAGATGCTGCAACTCCTTCCCGCATTGGGAATTCCCGCGCTCTTGCTCGGTCATCATCACCAAGGAAGTTGAGGTCGTCTTCACCAAAGAAAATCTTGTCTAGGGCTTAATGCCCTCTCCCCATCGCTTAATCAACACGAGTCCTACCATCAGGACTTGATTCTGGCATTTGGAACCTCGCTGCAATGTTCATATAGGTGGATAATCTTGTCTCTTATTCCTTATCCCTGCTATACGCTATACCCCATCTTGATGACTTATCAACGACTTCTTTTGGATCTTCTTGCTATTTCATCTTTACGCCTTCCCCTCCAGAGTGTTTTTCTTCACCTTATATGTCCTGTGTTATCCTGTGTAACCCCATCCCACGCTCCTCTTCCCGGTCAGTTCGGAATTATTACCGACGACCGAGATACGTATCCCCCTCCAAATGTTGATTCCTGACGAATTGTGTACAGCTAGCTACCTACTTATCCACTTTTCCTGTGGTTAATTTATCCTTCTTTTTTTGACGCCTCACTTACACACTGCCTTGACTATCATCTTGCATTGTTATTACTTCGAGCCCCTATTGCTCATTCACTTCGGCTTTTGTTGCCGTAACTCCATCATCATCCTTTCATATCATATTCCGTACTATTTATCGGAGGATTCTAACCTACGTCCTCTCCGACTTGGCCGCCGATCCACGATGCATATTATTATCACTGACCACGAAAACTTTCCAGTCGCCATTTCTTCTATGTACACAGCAGGTGCGCTCCCCAATATATCGTAAACTATTCAAGTACTGAGTCATTGCGTGAGTGGGCGGAGCGCCCCTAAATCTTGGCATACCCGAAGGCTCCGTATGCAATCGCCAGCTATGTATACAAAGCATCCCCTTACGGCCGCTATCACCACTCAAAATACCTGAAAGTGTTTATTGAAACTTTGTTCTCCGTTTTCTTCGCCGTTGTGATGCGCTCTTAACCATCGGATGCAAAATTGAAATGACCTCCGAAAAGGTGTCTTTTTTTCATTCTTTAATACTTCTTTGACCGACGCGTGACAATGACATACGAGTTCATCTAGGACTCTGTCGGCCATTCAATCAAAGTCGACTACGTTTTATGACGACATCAGCGGGCCCGCACGTTCTTCGTATACCTCACGGATCATGTACAGTACCGATGATTTGGTGTTTCCTCACGATCTACTTTGGATACTATCCATGCTGTTATGCAGCAAACCGAAAACAACGGTTATCCTACGGATCTTGCGATGCCCCAACCCAAAGTCATTCATTGGTCAATCAATGGTATCGCGCCTAAAGCTCCTTGTAGTGCCCTTCTTTTTGCCAAGCTTTCATTGCCCCGTGATATCGACGGCATCCTGACTGCCCGTTCACATAAAATCCCCATGCTCGAAACCATCTCGCACTATACGGACTATTTAAAAAAAGATCCCGCAAACAACGTAGACCCCATTCGACCCGCCATCAACACATTTCCATGGTCTGACAGCCATCATTGTACTAGAAGTCTCGTAAGTAGTAGCACCTCCCCGCAAGGAAATTATTACCCCGATCGATCGTCCAGACACATATATAAGCGACGTTGAATACTTCCATCTCCCTCACTACTCTCTCCTCTGTTACATTCTACCAGCGGAATAACCGACATACTTCAGAAATGATCTTCTCTAAATCTCTCCTTGCGGCTCTCGTTTCTATCACTGTTGTCTCCGCATTGCCTGGTGTCCCTGCCCCTCCCCCTGCCTCGGGCCCTAGTGGCACTCCAGGTTTTCCTGAAAGTGCTGATGATGGCGAAAATTGTGAGCATCATCTTGTAACTCGTGTATATATCTGTTATTCTGACGAGTGATACTCAATCAGGTAACTTCATTTGGGGAACTGTAAGTCACTTTCACTCGAAATCACTTATGACTTGACGACTCAATGATTTTTTCATTGTAGATACCTTGTTCGTCACTTCAAAATTTCTCTATCTCTTGAATGAATGTAAGAAACTAACGGTTTATGTGCAATTGGACAGGTACCAATCCAGCATCGGTCTGTTGCACGCCTCCGGGTGGCGCAGATTTTGGCATGTAAGCAATTCATTGTTTTTCGAACCCTTAGGATATGTCCTCATCCTGCATGTATAGTTGCACCCCGGATTGTCCTACGCCCCCTCCTGTTGAAGGGGATGCCGCTGCTGCATAAAGTGGCGTCTTGAAATAGATACCGTCACGTTTGATTATTATCTTGTAGAATCGTCTCTTGTGGTATACTTAACGATACATTCGTTGCTTGATGTACACATGACAAGTCTTCTGCCATTGTTATCCCTGCCGTCCCAGCTCTTGAACTGGAAGTTTCCACCTTCCTCTTCCTCCTATCTATGATGTTCTCATAAACCTTGAAAACGTCATAGCGAAGACTCACAGGAAGAGAAATATGGGAGAAAAGACCAAGGATGGAACGATTGTCGAGCTGGACGGCATCTATATCTGATGTGATAGGGAATAGGACAAAAATTGCGTAAGAAATTGTTACTGGTGTAGACAAAGGTCGGGGCAAGGTGTCACTGACCTGTTCGCCGATTTACTTCGAAGCGTACCCCGCTATCACCAATTACGAAAACCATCAAGCTCCGACCGTTGTCGCAAGCCACGTAAGTGTGTTCCATTGTATATATCATTTATTTAATCTATTCTGATGCTAAAAGTCGCGCTCCACTTTGAAGGGGCTCTGTACGTACTACTAGACAATGCAGTCATCCTCCAAGACTCTTGTCATAGGTTTATTTGTACCTAGTCTACGAGTACCAAATAAAAAGGATGGACTTCCAAAGAAAAATGGTATGTGCCCTCACACCGATAATCAGTTGTGTAATGATCTCATCCAAATTTATTTAGAGTTTGATTCGAAGTCGACTACATATCACCTCTCATACTCCCCATTCATGTATCCACTAGAAGCCTTGTGAGCACATCACCTCTACGTTAATGAATATGGACGCAGCGCCGACAACTTAGTGTACAGACAGGCGCTGACCCAGCCATGGACTCATGCCAACGGCGTCGCTGCAGATTTAGGCTAGCCTGGAAGGTTTACTAGTCTTTTAGAACGCGACGTCCTCTGAACAGCTAGCTGTTGGGTTTTGCCGATGAAGTTGTATGAAAGGATGTTCCCCACCTTCATCTGGTGGCCCCCGCCTGGGTATTGATAGTGGTACCGCGTGAGCCGGCACCGATATACTATCAGCATCTATATGTCGACGCGTATGGTATCACGTGCCATTGAGTGTATACTCGAAGTACTGATTGCTTTCCGGAAACGTTCGCTGGGTCTTGGAATACCTACCCACCTTTCGCTATTGTACCACCACCATCCTAAACAGCGGTAGACCCCATGCTTGGATCCGGAATCTCGATTTGAGGCTCATGCTTAACTCCCTTAGTTGCTTGAAGGAGACAGCCACGCCATTCAACCGCCACACGGTCTTGTGCAAAAGAGGAGAATACGACATTGTGCGCTCAATATAACACAATCGGAGTCCATTCCACCGTCCTAAATTCAACTCATTACATTCCATCATCCTCATCACATTCAACTGTCTTGACAGTCATAATGTTTCCAGAAGTCTCATAATTCCCGCAAGACAACTAGCCTCAATCGAGCTCTCCATGGTTGCACCGTGACATGGACACCTGCTGCGTTTATAAGCGACACTGACCACTCCACGATCTCTCATTCCTCACTGCCCTCCTACCTCATCCTACAAGTGACAAGTGGAATAAGTGACAACTCAGAAATGATTTTCTCCAAAGGCCTCTTCGCAGCTTTGCTTTCTGCCACCATCGCCTCTGCACTGCCTGGAATTCCGTCGTCACCCGCCGGGGGCCCAGGTCCCGCCGATCCGAATGCTCAGTTGTGTGCGTATTACAATCTAATATTATGATGTTTGCTTTTCTGACGAGTGGTCCTTTTATCTAACAGGCATTACTTTTGGGGGACCCGTAAGTCATTTCCCTCGCTAACACTACCTCCTCCGAGTTTCCTGACACAGCGATTCAACAACTTACCTAGATACCCTGTTCGTCATTTATTCAAGCTGTCCTCCCTTCACGAAACGGAAGGCTGATATATCTATGCACTCACAGGTGTCGACCCAGACTTGGTTTGTTGTCGGGATCCGCATGTCTCGGATGCTGGCTAGTAAGTGACTTCCACTTTTACCTCGTTCACCTCTTCCAATCCCTCATTGTATTGTAGTTGCCTGCCAGTTTGCCCTTATGGTTGGGTTCCTGGGACCGAATAGGCTGTTGGTGATTTCACTGCTGCATGAGGTGACGCACGAGAGGAAGGTATCACCATTACCTTCTCGAATCAAATCTGTACTAGTAAAACTTTCTCGTCGATTGATAACCAAGTGATTTCGTTCCCCCCCTGAACGCATTCTGCAAGTCGGACCGACAACTTGAAAACTTGGAACATAATTTTGCTACATTCGTCGGTCCGGCATGTTGGTAAGCCACCTGCATAGCTCGAAGAGCTGATTGTTTATCACCTCAATGCCTCCGATTCACGTATCCCCTAGAAGCCTTGTAAGCCTACTACTCTTGCGCTTTTATGAATGCATCACTAACAACTTAATTGATGGATCATGGATTTCCGCAATTTTGCTGCAGATTAAGGCTAGTTGCTACCCTCGTCCTCTGAATAATTAGTTTCTGGAATTTTCTGATGAAGCTACATGATAGTTTATTGTCCACATTCATCTATATTGTAAACGTACGCTACAAACATGGATAAGTAAAAATAGGAAACACTGTTGGTATAAAAGGCTCACCTCAGCGTCACGAAGTTTCGTGGACAACTGAGGTATCAAGCCACCCGATCACCCTCTTATATATGATCGGGGTGCCGACTCTGAGCGACTATGCAGTTCACTTCGGCTGGTCGTCTGGGTGCAGTAAGTCCGCTTTTGTTAGGTGTTTGAAAAAGGAACTGAAAAAGGAAAGATATTTGTTGTAAAAGGAAACCTCTCTGCTCCTGACATCTCTCATCGCGTCTATTCCAACAATCTAGTGACCCTCGTCCGGATACAGATGACGATACCACGTGCTGACACCCCCAAACTTGCCAATGATTTACATACTGTGGGCAACTATGTGTCGCGTATGCCATCACATAGCGTTGAGCGTATAACCAAAGTATTGGATACCCTACGGAAACACCCACTGGATCTTGGAATGCGTATGTCAACTTAAATACCTTGCAGTGTGCCTTTCTTCAGTTGCAAACGCCTGCTCACAGCAATTGGCTTGGATCTGAAATCTCTCGAACCGGGGCTGATATTTAGTTTCCTCGGTTGCTTCAAGTTGAGGCGCATAGAAGATGGCCATTTCGTTAAGCCACCACATGGTCTTACACAAAGGAGGACATCGATATTGCACCTTGTGGGACAATGATGTAAGTCCATTTCACTATCTTATCACTCATTGCATTTGTATCCTGACATTGTCACAGTGATATATCTAGAAGCCTCGTACTTCTTACAAGGAAACTAGCCCCAAACAAGCCCTCCGTGATTTTACGGACTCACTCACTTTGCTTATAAGCGAAATATCACACGACCTCTCACTCCTCACAGTTCTCCTACCGGTGTAATAGGTGAAACTCTCAGAAGAAATGATTTTTTCCAAAGGCCTCTTTGCAGTTTTTCTCTCCATCACCTTCGTCTCTGCATTACCCGGAATCGGGCCACCACCCCCCGGAAATCTAGGTCCTATTGGTACCGTTCCTCCGTTGTGTGCGTACTGTGATGTGGTTTTATCGTGTTTGTCTTTCTAAAGAGTGATTCTTTTAACCAGGCTTAGCGAGTTGTATGTCATTCTTGTTAATCTTACTGCCTTTACAAGTCCCCTCACCCAATAGTTCAACAACATATTTAGAGACTTTGTTAGTCATTCTCCAAATTGCTCTATCTCCGGGCAATGTAAGCTGATGAATTTGTGTGTTGGCAAGCAACGACCCACACTTGGTGTGTTGTCCAGACCCGCAGGTCCCAGATACCGGCCAGTAAGTGACTTGTCAACATCCCATTCATTTCTTTTTACTCTTTATCACGCTGTAGCTGTCTGCGTACTTGCCTTGCGGGTTTGGCTTCCATCAATTAGTAGGTTAACGGTATTTTCGTTGCTGCGTGAGGTGACACCCAATAAGCAGGCGTTACTATGTTGAAATTGTATTTTGTCGAACCGGATTTGTACTTGTAAAGTTTCCTTCAGTTGATGACCAAGTGATTTCCCTCCCTCCGGACGCGTTCCGCAAGACTTTCGTTATTATCTCAAACGCGTTATCTTGCGCAGCCTAAGCTTTGAACCAAAAGTCTTTATTCAGGTAAGTGTTTTATCAGAGGCCTGTCCACACTCCCCACTTCAACAGAAGTTCATCTCATACACTCCAAGTTTGGTAATCATCAGTCTCGAGGAGCCCCGCAAGCCCCACCAACTAAACCTAATTAAGTCCTCCATGACTGAGCTAGACGCGCGCTACGCTCAAATGACATTAAAGACCCTAAAAAGCTTTCATGTCCCACTATTCTTCTATCACATCCTACCAGCGACAACACTCGGAATGACATACTCAAAATGTTTTATCGCAGCTCTACTCTCTATCGCATTCGTCTCCGCACTTCCTGGACCGATGCCAGGTGCTGAAAACTTGAACACCATTGATACCTCTGGTAGCCATGAACGATGTGCGTGCCGTGATGTAGCACTGTTAGTTGTTCTGACAAGTCTTCTTTCTACCCTGGATCAGGTGATTCCGTACGGGGTACACTGGCGAGTTGCTTCTACCAAACTCAACGCTCACTTGTTCTCTAATATACTAATTTATTCAGGGACTCTGTTCGTTACTCCTCCTCAAGTTCCTCTTCCTCTCGGTGGCTATGACGCTAATGAGTCAGTACCTTGACAGGTTCCAATCCAAGCTGGAGGTGCTGCCCGAGCCTGTCGGACCCAGACGTTGGCAAGTGAGTGATCTGCCGTTCCCCCACTTTCGATTTGCTAGAGTATCCTTTCACGCAGCTGCATGCCAAGTTGCCCTCCGCCTCTTCCTGGTCCTTTCCCTACCGACAGTGGTCCTGCCTAGCCTGCCTAGTCTTTCATAGTTAGTCTCTTGACGTGTGCTTTTTTCTGTGATTTTTGATGGTGACAGATTTCGTCAGAGGTCCTGCTGTTGTCGAGGTTGACGGAAATAAGACATTAAATCAAATTTTGTGCTAACAACGTTGGTTGTCACATCGACTCGTGTCCTTGGTAGTTTTTTTGTCATTGTACTCCTGGTTTGTACCCGGCGTGTCTTATGCAGTTTCTGATTCGAAATTTCCTCACTCTCGCTACGTGGGATACTTAGTACCCCTACAAGCCTGTGAGAGTCAGGGGAATCGGAATAACAGGGTCAATATCGGTGCTTACCGATGGCGATCACCTGACCAAGCCCACACAAATCAAACCCTTGGCTTGATATACCTATACCACCTCGTCTGACGCACGACAATTTCATCTAGAAGAACTCATCTGGGATATTTTGGCTCGTCTGTCTGCACCTGTGGTCAACTGTGTGCCTTTTCTAACATTACCAGTCCGCATACCCCTGGGTGAACAGTCCCAGTGGATTCCAATCCAACCGGTGCAGTTCTGCTGATGTCTCTTGGGCGCAATATCCCCTGAGTAGACGTCAATTTTTGCCCACCCGTAACCCGTATTAATCTTTGTCTGCTCTTCGTACTCATTTGGTAGTCCTCGCTGATATCGTACTGGATAGACCGACACCCACAAACTTCCTCATGATGTACTCCTGAATCATGCGTATGCTATCACATAGCGTTGACTATATGATCAGCATTGTCGGTTGTTCTACAGAGGCGTCTGTTGAGTCTTGAGATGCCTAGGTGGTCGATCCAGAATTGACTGAAACTCCTTTAGCTCTTCAACGTACTCGAAATCAGTCACTTTTTGCCTCGCGGGGTCACAAAACCACCCTTACGCAACGGAAACAGGATGAATATTACATGCGCTCAATGTCATGGATGACAGGCATAAGTCACATGTATTCCATTCACCATCTTATCACCAACGTTATTACGTTCGTATTTTGACAACCATAGCATTCTCCAAAGTCTCGCAATATTCCCCGCAAGCAACTAACCCCGATCAAGTCCTCCAGAAGAGACTTATAAGGGGTACCATACACGCCAAGGCCTTTCATCCCCCACTCTCCCCCACTGTACTCTTAAGTGACGACCTAGCAATGCTGTTAACCAAGGGCCTCTTTGCTGCTTTGCTCTCAATCACCTTCGTCTCCGCATTACCCGGAGATGCGGGCTTACCCACAACCGCCGCCGACGGCGAGCCATGTATGTATCGCAACTTGACCGCACACCAGATATCTGCTTTTCTGACCAAAGACTCTGTATACTCAATCAGGTCTTTTTATCTGGGGTTCCGTAGGCCATTTTCACTCATATCACTCACGAGTACTCTGATTTGATGGTTCGACGACTCGTTCAGATACCCTGTTCGTCATTCTCAGCCCTTCCTCTCCGGTGAACTGACGGTTTCGCGCACTGACAGGCTCCAATAAACACTCTGTGTGTTGCAGCCCTCCAGGCACTGCTGATCTTGGCTAGTACGTGGCTCGCCCTCAGTTCTCCCGACTCAAGAACTGCCTCTCATTCGCCCCTGAAACCACCTCTTACGTTGTAGCTGTACGCCAAAATGCCCTAAACGCCTTCCCGTTGATGGCGGTTCTACTACCACGGCTTGAAAGAGAGGCCACATCGTCCCATACCAAGACATCCCATACCAAGGCACTGTAAAACCAGATAATGCCCCCGTTGATTGATACATTATGTGATTTCTTCCTTCCCTACACGCATCTTGTAGGTCTGTTCGTGGTCATATTTCCGTGCTATCTCCACTGTCCTGTGCAGCCTATCTCCAACTGGAAGTCCCTCCTTTCTACCTTTACATCTGGGAGTACTCTCAGGGTCATGTCACTTGATAACGAGGGCTGCAGTACGCCGATAATTCTATTCTGGCGATCACACAGAACATGCATATTGCGCGCCCAATCAAGTGACGATAGCACCCCTCCCACTCACAAATTGACAAGAATCGTGTTTCAAGAACCCAGAGAAATGTCACATAGCCTCTACTCGTCACTTCATCCAAACAAGTGCCCCAAGAACTGATCTTTCCAAGCGTTGTACATACTCATGATTTTCATCGGACCCTTGCAACTCGAGAGTAAAAACATCGATCGGCCATCAAGGGCATTGATAGCCACCCCACCCAATCACCGGGGTCATGTTCTTCTCAAAGGCCCTAATGCCTATCTTTCTCGCTATCACCGCCTCTTTCGGAATACCCAGTCCATAGCCCATGCATGATGCGTGATGCATGGTGAACGAATCCACAAAAGGGACGTTTGGACATGACCGAAAATATGAGTTCATAGGAAGTTGGGTATATATAAATAGAGTGACATCTGGTTGTTGGGAATAACCGACCATCCCCTGTAGCTAATAATCTGAGGTGGAGGTTACATCCGATGAGGAACTTGAACAAATCAATCCGTAATAATCAGTCCATTCTGATTCTGCGTGCTCCATTTCTAATTCCAAATTATACCCGCGGTCTTGTAATTCAGATAGCGCCTCCTGAACCAAAGGGAGCCCATCAAGCTCCGACAATCTTCGAAACTCGACCGTCAAAGGTTTGTTGGGATCATTTATCCTACCCTCCAACATCTTTGGCAACAGGACTGAAAATTCCCTATCAACCTCTGCTTGCTCAAAGTCCTCCTCGTCTCCATGAGTAAGGCACTCCAACCTGAGGTAACGTAATCGGGGGAATCTTGATTCCACACCACTACGTGGTACCAGTGTACACAATACGTCTTGGACAGAGGAAGATGTGCAAAACGTGAAAGTGAGATTGTTGATGGCGGTGTGATCGTGCGAACGATCGATGATTAAGGAGAAATCCTCCAGGTCCGAAATAAAATCGCCCTGGTCCAAGGTGGAAGCCCCAACCCCGAAAAGCTCCAAGGTTGTGAGCATTGGGGGCAAGTGGGCAAAGAATTCCTGGATGGAAACCAGGTTGACGTCAAAGGATTTGTCCGGGCGCAAGGGGATTCTCCAGCAGAGAGTTTAAAGGGAGGGAGGTCTGATGTTTTTAAGCAGGGCGTCGTGCCATAGTTCGTCCAAATCCCCAGTTATCTTCATATCTAGAAATTGGAGGTTCTCCAATGCGAATATCTCTGTAGGAAGAGGGGTAGAAGAAAACACGGGGGTAGATAGCCATCCAATAGTGAGTTGAACCAAGCCCGGACACTGAGTGAACAGACGAATGAAGTTATCAACCGAGAGAAAGTCAATACTTATTCTGGTCACCAGGCAGGGAGATTGGAGAGTGACAGGGATACATACGCCATGAATGGTCAGCGAGAAAATATTGGGGCAGCGGGTAAATTCAAACTCCGAATCAATTTCAACGATGCATTGGCCCGGAAAACTGGTCATAAGTTGAGGGAAGGGGAGTGGAGGATCCGCATGAGGTGGGTCTACGAGGTAGAGGTCCAAGCAGTATGAACAACTGGCCCTGGCCATGTTGATAAGAAGAGGGTTGTAATGATGTATCATCCCATCACTCATCGTGACTCACGTCTATCTTTAGAACTTTCATCTCATTTCCCGTCATAGGGGTTTTTGCTACATCAAGCTTGAGCAGTCAAACGCACAACTCAGGAGCTAGGTCTCTCAACCCAACTCTAGTTCATGGCCGAGCCACCCCCTTTGATCCAACTTGTATCCTCCTAGTCGGGTCGACAACAACACCATAAACACAAACAACGCGATACCCCCTGAAACAGAAAAGGTTGAGCGGCAAACCAGGGCCGAGTCGAGGGGTGCAAGTACATCTGGAGAAGTTCAAAACTTGCGTGGATATGAGAAGGACAAACCAGAAGTATGAGTACTGGAGACATTTTCATGTTTTTTTTTGGGCGTAGTGCAGTACCAGAGGTGTCAGGGAGGCGTACGATTGATGGCCTCGGGCGTCCTGGCTCCTCCCTCCTTTTTCTCGCCTGGGGTGGCGAGAGACTCATGGCACGTGAATGCCTTAGCAGTTGAAGAATGGTCGCATAAAGCCACTTGGGCTCACGATGGAATTGGTGGTATACCTTGATATGTGAGCTGGCGAATGGTATGGCACCGGGTCATACCACTGTGGAGGATCAAGGGGAAAGGGGAATTCAGTTGATTGGAGCGAACCAAGGACACTCGCTGAAGGTATATTATTTCTCGGTTTTTCGGAGAGCCTCCATCGACCGTACGGTTTTCAGGTGGTAGAACCACAACTCAAAGCCATACTCAGCGCATCAGATATACCCGCTGGTATGGAACGACGGACAGAGCTTGGGCCGTTTATATCAAAAGGATAGTCTTTCAAAGATGAAACGGAATCATATACATTTGGCGTAGGGTGTTGGTGGAGATACTGTTATCGGCAGTATGTTTCCCTTCTCACTTCTATGATTACTGTATCCTGCTGACTCGGTTCACAAAAGGCATGAGGAAGACATTGCAAATACTTGACATCTGTGCAGAAGGCTCTTACGGAGCCATCGAATTCTATCTATAATGAGGATGGTGTTGTCTTGACCGGAGGAGACGAGGCTGTATACCCTGACTTCTTTGGTCGAGGAAGACAAGGATTGCATTAGATGGCTGCGAGGAAGGGAAACGGATTGTCTGGTTGTTGGGGCATAGTTGTGACGGATAACCGTGACGATCGTGACACTCTGACTCACGCCTCTGTCCTGGGAAAACGCTCGGTATTGAATCATCCACACAGCCAACCAAGAAGCCCGTGAGTAGAGCTGTCGTGGAACAGAATCAGTTGTTTTAACGACCTGTAATAGTTCTAGTTATAGATCAACCTTGGACCACTACGTCTATCCCCAACCCGAACGCTGTATACGATATACTTGCACAGCTAAAGTCTAGTCCGTGGGCATCGCTGTTCTTACACCTACGCTCCGGCGAAGTGATTAAATTTACGACGGAGCAGTTGGACAGGTTTCCAGAGATCAAGGACGAATGGAGAGCTTTACGGGACAGCTCGTTGAATTCGGGCGGGCATGTCAACAGTGTACCGCAGAAAAAGAAGGCTTCTCAACCCACAACGACAGCAACTAGCCTTGGGGATGGCATCGAGGACAATACGACCATCGCTGCGGGCTCTTGGTGCTACGAATCAAAGTCTTCAAATGATGACGATGATAGTTTGTTGAATCGTACTGGCTTTTCATCATACGACAGACTCTCCGACGTGACACGTTTTGTGCTTTGCCACAAGTTCGGCGGGCTCTACCTCGATGTGGATATGATTCCTTCTCCGCGTCTGAGAAAAGATGTGGGGTTAGAAGGGCACATTCACGTACCGCTGGTTAAGGTTACCGAAGTGCAACACTGCTGTATTCAGAATGCACAAGAACTCTGCCCTGGGTATGTTCTTGTTCCGAATGGCTTTTAAAAGACGGGCTGGATTTCCATCAGATACATTTGGAGGGTCTGCTGTTGCGCTTGCCAGATGCGTTATTTGATTCGGCGTGGTTGAATACGTAGAATCATCAGAGGTACTCTACTGGGCGAGTTTTATGAATCCCCTACCCCCTCCTCCCTAAACCTTTTCGACTCCGCGGTTGCTGACGATGATATACGTTTAAGTTTGGTAATTTCTTTGATATTCTCGCACAAAACAAAGCTCATGGACCCCGTGTATTCTTCCGCGGCACCGCGTATTTGTCTCGCTTCCACACTTCACGTATGTCCCCGCCCCTCCCTGTTTGCATAGAAAACGATCTACCTACCAAGTGAAAATAGATGAAAACCCTTCGACCCAACGCGCAGATGGCGGGACCTTGGACCCGGGTTCGTGTTCGGTGAAAATGCAGCGGAAGCAGCATTGGTGAAAGAAGGCAAATTGACGCCCGCGGAGGCAGAGGCTGGAGGGGAAGTTCAGTTAAGCAATAAAAGTGAGTTGAATTGGTCGGTGGCGTTGAAGGGGATGTTTGAGGTGTATGTGAAAGGTGAAAGACCGAATGTGTATGGGGAGTGTGTAGATTTTGAATGATTTCTTCCTTCCCCACACGCACCTTCCAGCAAGTCTTTTCGATGGTCATATTACCGTGCTACTCCCATTGTCCTGTGCGGCCCATTCTCAAACCGGAGGTCCCCCCTTCCTGCCTTAATACCTGGGGGTAGTCTCTGGGGAGGCCGTAATAATCCGGTCAGGCACGTGTGTGTGGCTGAGAAAACTTAAATTATGACTTCAGAGGAAGTTGGGTGCGCATGTAATCAGAATGACATCTAGCCTTTGGGGATAACCGGCCATCCCTATAGCTAATCGTTTTGGGTGAAGTGAAGAGTGGTCGCCTGGCTACTCGGGGTGCGAGCGTGTTTGCATCCGTGAATTACTTAGATTCCATCCTCTCAAGATT
>QFDT01001444.1:0-51935 GCA_003315915.1 Macrolepiota dolichaula
CTGCCCAGACTTCCTCAGCACAGCTAGACCCTCCGATCAACCCCGGAACTACTCTGCTACCTCCAACGGCACTTGCGCCTTCATCATCCCACCCCATACCTTCTACAGCAGCTCCCAGTCGCGAACCTCAGAAACAAGTCCTCCCTCCACATTCAGAGCCCACTCCAATTGTACCGCAACACCCACAAAATGTGGTCCAAGACTCGCCTTTATTTGCTCATTCGATGAGCATTCCACCGCCCACTGTTGTTCACACTCCTCATGTCCTCTTTAACACTTCCAATCTTCCACCCACACTCATCAATATTGGGCGTTCCATAACAGAACCGATGAATACGATTCATGTGCCCACCCGCCAGGAAAGCAGGCCACCCATGATCCTACCCCATTCGTATCAAATTCCAAGTTCTGGACTTCCTTCTATGTCTCCCGGTCAGAGCCAGCAGAGCACCGTCATCTTCACTCCTTCAGCGCCGATTCCATTCGAAGCAGCGGAAACATTGGCCCCGACTCCTACACCCCAGAATTTCCAACAGGCTTCTACGTCTGGTCATGTTCAAGAACAATTACAGAATGATGGAGAGAAAACAAAACGGAAACGAAAGGTTTCCAAAGTTTACAGTGATGGCGAAATACAAGATGGGCCATCTACCGGGAGAACCAAATCTCGTAGTACCACCCCCCACCAACGGCGATCTCGTGGGCCGTCCCTTCCGCCATATGACCCCGGCGCCGATCCGGGTGAAGACATTGATCCTACTGTTGTAACAATGGCTGCATTATGTAGCGATACCGGCCAGGGGCGTGTTAGTAGCAAGGCTGCGGAAATCCTCAATAACCATGTTGCATGGAAAGCCCGAAACAGAGAGAGGCGAGCGAGGATGAGGGCTATGATGGAGGCCAAAAAGTATGGATTACCGGCAGACGAAGAAACGGGACAACCAGACCAGCCACCAAACTCGGTCGCTGAACCTGAGAATCGGAATGGTAGTGGGATTGGCTCATCAACAGGTCCAAGTACCTCCCGCACAGATGAGGAAACAGGAATTGATTACTCGCAGCAACTGGAGACTAGCCGATACAACGTCCAAGTTCGAATAGGTCCCAATGGCGAGACGATCATTGATGAAGAGTCCCTGGTCGTCGATCGTACCGAAAACGAAGACACGTCCAATTATACACATATCGTCGAATCCGATCATACTAAATTCGTTAACTCTGGGACGTATGGAAAACGATATCGTGGCTCGCGTTGGGGCGCGGAAGAAACAGAATTGTTTTATAATGTAAGTCACCACTCTAGTTCTCCGATGTTGACTTATTGTCTTTGCAGGCTCTTGCGCAATATGGAGAGAACTATGAACTTATTGCTTATGTATTGCCCGGCCGGGATCGTAAATCCTGCAAAAACAAATTCAAAGCTGAAGATAAAAAAAATCATGCTCGCATAAACTATTGTCTCAATAATAGGATACCAGTTGGTGGGTTCTGTTTCGACGAATGCTCCATGCCCTACATTAACCATTTATGATATAGATATGAAAACATTGGAGCGCATGACAGGGAAGGATTTCTCGGGCCCCGTTCCAGAGATTCGTGCCCCACCACCCCCTCCTGTCGCACAACTGGAACAAGCACAGGAAGAGAATGCTGAGGATAGTGCGGCCGCTGCACCCGCAAAAGCAGTCAAGATACGAAGTCGGTCAAGAACTGCTGGGATGGAAGACGGTGTAGTTATCATTGGGAACATAGGCGACGTTCCGTCGTGATATCAGCTAATAACGCACTTCCATTGTGGTCGTCTTGTCAAATTGTATATAACCACAGGCATTCGGATATTATTTTACTCGATTTGGCAGTTGGCGCAAGTGTCACACTACGTCACCGACCCTCCTATCGAAAGTCAGCGCTAGTCAGCCAGAACCAGATACATAGTGACCTTGCCTCTTATCCCACCCCAAACGCACGAAAATGTCATACAGGAAGGTTATAGTATGTGGCGCAGGATTTCTCGGTGAGTTAGTAGCATACAAGTACCTAATTACCAAAACTCAAATATACATCCTCCGAGGTACAAACATTGCCCGCCAAATCGCGCATGCTCCAGCATTCAACGATGTTATCCGTAGGGTCCAGTTATCCTCTCGCAGCCCTCAGCGCCTCTATGCCAAAGTCGAGAAAGACGTTCCGAGAGACCGCCTCCTCCCACCTGTCGCACTAGACATAACCAAACCCCACACACTACCACCAGCGTTCGAAAATGCCGATGTCATTGTGTCGTTGGTGGGTCTTATGCATGGATCTGCACAGCAATTTGAGGAGATACAGTGGCGCGGGGCGGAGAATGTTGCTCGAGCTGCAAAACAGGCTGGAGCGAAACTTGTCCATTTTAGTGCTATAGGTGCCAACCCCAGTAGCCACATCCCATATGTAAGAACTAAGGGATTGGCGGAGAAGTCTGTTCTGGAGATCCATCCGGGGGCGACAATCCTGCGGCCGAGTTTAGTTTTTGGACCTGATGATGACTTCTTCAACGTAGGTACAATTCTGACTACGGAGTTTGTGCGTGGGTTCAATGTTTGCATTCAACGCGTGGCAGAGGTTTGCCAAATTGGCAAAGTTTTTGCCTTTTTTGCCTGTGTATGGTGGTGGCACCGCGAGGTTTCAGCCCGTATATGTCGGTGATTTGGCCCGTGCCGTCGAAGTTATCTCAAGACTCGATTCAACCATTGAAAAACAGGTTTCCGGACAGATCATCGAAGCAGGCGGCCCTGATGGTATTCAACACCCTCCGCCCCACACCACACGGCTGATTTGCTGCAAATAGTTTACACTTTCAAGCAACTTATGGAACTGGTCCTAAATTATACTCACCGGCGCCGACCTATCATTTCGTTTCCTTATTCGTTCGGTTACGCTCAGGGCGCTTTACTGGAGAAGCTGCCAGTGAGCTTGTTTACGGTGACTCGAGCCCAGGTGAGAAAAAAATTACATCTATGTTGCTGTTATTAATACCGGCATCAGATTGAACAGCTTCAAGAAGACAACGTTGTCAATCCAGAAACCAGCTCCCATGTTATCACGTTCAAAAAATTAGTGGAAGGGTATGATAGTGTGCATTTGAAGTCCCTCGCCGAGATTTTGCCACAATACCTACATTGAACATTATGTTCTAATCGGGGAAACAGCCCCTAACGAGTCTGGTATTCAATATCATCACATCATACACATTGACAAATGTTCGGATGTATACCGAAGGCTAAAAATAGTTTGAATTAGGCACTGTTATGTCACACAGTTTCTGTCGTCTTTAAATACCCATGCACGGTTTGCATCATGGAGTATAGCCCATCCTTACGAATTCTCCTCATAAATTTTGACGAATGACAACGACAACACAACCAACGAAAGTCGAGTCAATACGGAACCTACCGTCGGCTCCCTCACCTGATTCTTCTGAATCACCACATGAACAGCCAAGAGACGAGAAAACTCAGGGAGACCCACCCTCCCCAGATAGTAATGACAAAAACACATTCACAAAAACTGAGAAATGGCTGATACTAGCCATAATCGCGTTCGCTGGGATCTTTAGGTGAGCTGGGCTAAATGACGACCCGAAAATGTTGTCGCTGATGCATCGTCGGGGGCCACAGCCCATTTACATCCAGTATATACTTCCCTGCAATACCCGTGCTGACGGATGTTTTCCATAAATCAACGGAACTCATTAATCTTACGGTAAATTGAACGAATCCGAGCCATTCATGAACAAAATCTCATATATATCTAGGTAACAATGTATATAATATTACAAGGCATATGTAAGTGGTTCAAACTCCCTTCGAGGCTCGTCTGAGGAATGATGTAGCACCCATGATTTGGGGAACGCTCTCGGACAATGTCGGCAGGCGACCTATCACAGCTGCCTGCCTCCTCGTCCTCTCACTGTCATGCGTTGGTCTGGCTCTCGTTCCCACGTCAGCCTACTGGCTCCTCATGGTCTTGCGGTGTTTACAAGCTGCTGGCTCTGCGAGTACCATAGCCATAGGCGCAGGCGTAATTTCCGATATATCCACGCCTGCAGAGCGTGCTGGATTTTTTGGGTTCTTTCTCCTCGGACCAATGGTCGGTCCCAGTCTTGCACCAGTAGTTGGCGGTGCATTGACCCAAGGATTGGGCTGGAGGTCTGGCTTTAATACGGTGTCCCTCGTTGCTGTTTCACTGACAAGAATATCGGCTTAGATCTATTTTTTGGTTCCTTTGCATTGCGGCAACAGCATGCTTGGTGATTATCATAATGTACGTCTCACTTCCATCGGTATCTTCCAGTGCCCGCTTTGAGATGAACGTTAACCAAATTTTGCCAGTATCATGCCAGAAACGCTCCCCGCAGTTCGTTACAGAACCGATAAGCTCTCAAGGGTATTTTATACTCCATTCATTCCGATTGTTGGCCGGAACCATGCCGTTCCTCGGGATCTGCCTCCAAAGAAGAAGTTCCAGAACCCATTCAAGCTCTTCACAAAGCTCGATCTCGTCTTTCTGCTCATCATCAACGCCATCATCTGTGCTGTATACTATGGTGTCATAGCATCCCTATCCACGCTTTTCGAGAAAACGTACGATTTCTTAGACACGACGAAAGTCGGTTTATGCTTCTTGGCCGTCGGTGGGGGAATGGGTATCGGAAGCACCATGAATGGTAAACTGCTCGATAAATGGTATGCCTTGGAGCGAAAACGATTCGCGGAAAGGCTGTCCAAGGACTCGGAAAGAGATGTTGACGTGAAAACCGTCGACAAGTTGCCTGATTTCCCACTGGAACGGGTGAGATAGTTCATTTTGGCATTCAGCGCCTCCGCATACTGAAGTAGTCCCGCAGGCCCGTCTTTATTTCATTCCTGTCCTCACTATCATCCTAGCGGCGTGCACTGCTGGTTATGGATGGGCACTCCAGAAAGGTGTCAATATCGCTGTGCCCCTCATTTTCCAGTTCATCAGTACGTTCCATCGCCAAAAAATTAGAGCAGATTTGACATAGTTTCGCAGTTGGGTATATGTGTATTGCTATCATGAATGGGTCGTCCACGATCATGATCGACCTCGTCCCCGGTCAAGGGTCCGCAATCACAGCATGTGTCAGTACATTTGCGTCCCGTCCAGGTTATCTCACGTGCTCACATCCTTGCTGTAGAACAACCTCGTTCGATGCCTCCTGAGTGCCGCCCTTGTATCGGTTATTGAACTGATGTTCAATGCCATGGGCGTTGGTTGGACATATGTCTTGTTGGCTGGGATCACCTTACTCTCTTTGCCTGTAATTTTCCTCGAGCTTCGATTTGGCCCTGGTATCAGAAAGAAGCGCTTAGGTACTGTTGCTGAGCGCAGGTAAACTACCCGACTGGGGGTAAGTGTGTTTTATGAGCTTCACGTACTTCTGGAACCGTCCATTTGATATTTGCCATTACAACTGACATATTGTAAAAAGTTCAAGTTAATAGCGTTCTCAGCAATATCTTCAAGTTCTCCTCGCCCAAATAGTGAAATGTAGCAATCTTAATTTTAGTCATAAAATTTCGGACCATACTATCTACGTGTCTTATATTTATTCACCCGGCTTTTGTTCGCAACATTAGCAGTACTCTGTGGTATCCCTAATTTATACCCCTATTGCCCAGAAATCATCGACCAGGTGCCGGGATAGGCACAGTGATCTGACCCCACGCGCGCTCGTATTGGTTAGCAGGCTTGACCCTAATTCCCAACTTCTGAGCAGCATCTAATGCCCAGTGAGGATTTCGCATAAGAGCTCTGGCTAAATAGATGACATCTGCTTTCCCTTCCTTGAGATAGGATTCAGCCTGCTCCGGCTCTGTGATAAGCCCAACAGTGCCAATCAGAAGGCTGGGGAGCGACTTCTTCAACTCCGCAGCAAAGGGAACCTAAAAAAACTGGTCTAGCACCTGAACTAGACATGACTTAGAATACGAACCTGGTAACCAGGCTCGATCGGAATTACTTGTGCAGCCCAATTTCCTCCCGAACTACAATCAATAAGGTCGACACCCAAGCTTTGTAGTCGAGAGGCGAGTATCTTGCTTTGTTCGATACCCCATTGCAGCCATTTGCCATCCGCATCTTGCTCAGGCCCTTCAGCCCAATCCGTAGCGCTGATGCGCACGAACAGGGGTTTATCCCAGACCTCGCGCAACCTTTGTATGAGGGTACTGATTACCCGAAGGCGGTTTTCTAAAGGCTGTCCGCCATATGTGTCGTTGCGAGTATTGGAAAGCGGCGAGACGAAAGAGTGGAGGAGATAGCCATGAGCAGCATGGATTTCGATGAAGTCAAACCCAGCTTTCTCTGCGCGTTTCGCTGACTCAATAAAGGCATCAATAACTTTGTTAATATCGCCCTCTGTCATTTGTTTCGGGCTTGGGAACCTTTCCTCGTCAAATGGCAGATGACTGGGCCCATAGACTGACAAATTCTATGAGCCGGTAGGTTGCAGTTTTTCATGATGTGTTCCCCCACCTTCGCCTGGCCACCCGTTCTCTTCTTCGGTAGCGGTGAATGGTGCACCCCTTCCTACACGTCTCTGTACCCAGGGTGCACGGGTAGAAGCCTTCCGACCAGCGTGCGCTAATTGAATGCCAATCTTAGTTCCTTGTGCATGCACGAATGATACTACTCGTTTCAGAGGCTCAATCTGAGTGTCTGTCCACAGGCCCTTTTGCGGGCGCGTTAGAAGCTGCAGCCGAAAAGGTTGAAGTTATTCCGTACCGCATCTTCTGGCGCAATTCTTCCCTCGGGAACCACAGAGGTTGCCTCTACGGTAATCGCACCGACCCCTCTTGTAGCAAACCCCTGAAATACAAATCAGGTTCGACTGACGCGGTAGGGCGTTACGCTTACACCAAGATGAACAAGGTGCCAATCGGTGGCATGTCCATTATCGGAGCTGTATTGACACATCGGAGCCTGTTGGATTCTTTTAGTGACATTGGCCGCTTGAGTATGACATGACGCTTACCACCCATATTCTGTTCTTGAATGTTATTCCTCGAATGGTCAGAGGCCGAAAGAGCAAAGCGTTTTCGGAGTGCGCATCCTAGGACCACTATCAAATACGGTTTTCTTGATTTGTGAGTGTGACTCACGGTGTCCCAAAGAGTCCCAATTTCGGGCTCATTTAGTGGATAATACTCCCTCGCGCCTGGGACAGCTTTGTTGATCAAGTCTGAAGGCATCGTCCGGACAGAGATAGATGAACTACCGGATCCAAATCGTCAAGCGGGACCTTTTATAGATATGTACGCTGCCCAGTTTGTCAGCATGGGATGAATGATATCGATATTCGCCATTTGGTTGGGAGTTCACTCGAAAGCCGTCATCGGCCCGGTCAATTTCCCATCACCAATAATTCACTGACGTCATGAGTAAGATATGAGAAGATTACGCCTCCTGCCAAAAGCCTTGCAACACATTTCTGTCATAATGGGCTCGCTACCCGAAATCGTCCTTGAACAACTCGGAAAGATCAACCCGGGTGCTGTCTTCACTGGCAGTCTCCCTAAGATCTCTTCTTCAAATGGAGAATATTACTTCGTAAAAGTGGGATCACCCTCAGAAAACGAGCAGTACGTGGGAGAAGCACAGTCTCTGGAAGATATGGGCCACGCTGCCCCCGGGCTCGTACCAAGGGTTTTTTCATACGGTACAGATGCGAATGGGAGTCCTTACTTCATCTCAGAATATAAGAATATGGCTGGGTTAAATAGGAAGGCGGCCGACATATTGGCAAAAAGGCTTGCCGAGGAGCTACATCAGTACAAGAGTATAAAGGGATTTGGATTTGGGGTTCCTACCTATTGCGGAGCAACGAGACAACCGAATGGCTGGTACGATACCTGGGAGGAGTGTTATGGTGCTTTGATTGGGAGCCTGTTGGAGGGACTCTCCAGGAAGGGATACAAAGACCTCGTCAATCTAGGCGGGGAGGTTCGCAATAGGTGCGTGGTATTCCTGCGGTAGGTGATTTCAGGTCTGAAGAGGGTCTACGTAGTGTGATTCCGAAATTACTTGGTATATGTATTGCTTTCAATCAAACTTTACGCATTTACCACCGCAACAGGACAGCTCAGCGTTCAACCAGTCCTATTACATGGTGATCTCTGGGTTCGAATTATCTTGCATCAATCCTCGAGGTTTCAACTCAACAAGTATTGTTTAGAGCGGGAATGTCGGCGTCGATTCCGCGACAGGAAAACCTGTGATATTTGATCCATCATCGTACTATGGGCATAATGAAGCCGAGTGAGCATCCCCATCGCGGATGACAGTCTTAGCTAACTATTGCCACAAGTCTTGCTATTGCTCGCATGTTTGGAGGGTTTCCGGAGTCGTTTTTTTCAACTTACCACAAGTATTTTCCGAAGGCGGAACCGGTGTCCCAATATAGCTTGCGGGGGCGACTATACGAGCTATACCATTATTTGAACCACACCCTCTTGTTCGGAGTAAGTTACCTGAACGAATTACCGCTAAGATGAGCAGATTACTGATTATGGGCTCCAGGGTGGTTATGCCAGAAGTGCGCAGAGGATTATGGATATGCTGCTTACAGATACTGCCAGCTTGTAATTCATCTGTAGCAAAGGGTAGTGTTTGTCCTTGTGGACGCGATTTGATGATATCCATTTTCAACAATCGCAAATAGAGCTTGGTCACTGACTTCGTTTGACAGTGATCATCCCTTCAGACCGCTTTGAGCCTCTCACCGTCCTCTAGGCCCTAAACCCATCCAAACGTAGCCTTTACATCGCCCAGACCTACGAGCATCTGGTACTACCTAGATTATTTGGACTTGCGTATTCATGGAGATGAGCCAAGGTAAGGAGCGCGCGTTAATTGGCCTCGGCTTTGCTCAATATCTCTGGAGATTACAATGCTACACAAGAGACGTACGATTATGAGGATCCAAATTATGGTGTAGAGGATGAGGATGGGTATGAGGAGATCACGCAAGAGGATTGTTGGACCGTTATATCGAGTTTCTTTGACCAGAAGGGTCTTGTGCGCCAACAACTCGATTCGTTCGATGAGTTTGTCCAGAATACTATGCAAGAGCTGGTGGACGAGAACTCAGACCTCATCTTGGACCAAGCAGACCAGCATACTGGACATGAAACTGACATGACCCGTCGTTATGAGATCAAGTTCGGCCAAATTTATCTTTCTCGACCAACCGTAACGGAAGCAGATGGATCCGTCGTACCTGTATTCCCCCAAGAAGCTCGATTGCGCAACCTCACATACTCAGCGCCGTTATACATCGAGATGCGGAAACGTGTCATGGTGGGGCGTGAGGATCCTGATACTCCTGGTGAAGTTGCTTGGGAAGCGGAGAGGGAGGACCACCCAGATGATGCAACAAAGGTGTGGATTGGCAAGGTGAGTATACGCGCTCGACCCGATATGTCTACTCAGATGTGGTTGGTGTAGGTACCCATTATGCTTCGGTCAACTTTTTGTATCCTCCGTGGACTCCAGGACCAAGACCTATATGACCTCAATGAGTGCCCGTATGACTCTGGAGGATATTTCATTATCAACGGTTCCGAAAAAGTCCTGATCGCACAAGAGCGTATGGCCACAAATCATGTTTATGTTTTTGCCAAAGCCCAGCCCTCACCTATCAATTTCCTTGCTGAAATCCGCAGTGCCGTCGAAAAGGGCGGAAAGACGATCAGTCAGTTCCAGGTGAAAATGTTCCACAGAAATCAGGAGCGTTCGGTGAGTCTATTGCTGTCTGGTCCTGTCATTCCGGCTCATACGCTGTTAGCTGGGTAATGTTATGAAAGCCACGATACCCTACATTAAAGTTGATATTCCCATCTGGGTGGTCTTCCGCGGTCTTGGTGTCATCTCCGACCGAGATATCCTCGAACACATATGTTACGACATGCAGGACGCCCAAATGTTGGAGATGCTCAAGCCTTGCATAGATGATGGTTTTGTCATCCAGGATAGAGAAGTCGCACTAGATTTCATTGGAAACCGTGGTACAACAACTGGTTTATCTCGCGAGCGTCGCATTCGTTATGCACAAGAGATTCTACAAAAGGAAATGTTACCCCACGTATCGATGGCGGAAGGTTCAGAATCAAAGAAAGCATATTTCTTTGGTTATATGATTCATCGGCTGCTTCTTGCTGCATTGGAGCGACGGGAACTTGATGATCGTGATCACTTCGGCAAGAAGCGTCTTGACCTGGCTGGTCCTCTCCTTGCCAATCTCTTCCGGATGCTATTCCGCAAGCTAACCAAGGACGTCTACCGTTACCTACAGAAAGTATAACCCATTCCATGGTGATAATCATTTGATATTGACAATCGAGTTTTGTAGTGTGTGGAAACGCATAAGGAGTTCAATCTAGCTCTTGCCGTCAAACACCAGACGATTACCAACGGTCTCAAGTACTCCTTAGCCACTGGGAACTGGGGTGACCAGAAGAAGTCGATGTCATCAAAAGCTGGTGTATCCCAGGTACTCAACCGATATACGTATGCGTCTACCCTGTCCCATTTGCGTCGGTGTAATACTCCTCTTGGACGAGAAGGCAAAATCGCCAAGCCCCGCCAGCTTCACAATACACATTGGGGTATGGTGTGCCCCGCCGAAACCCCCGAAGGTCAAGCCTGTGGTCTTGTCAAGAACCTTGCCCTTATGTCATGTATCTCGGTTGGTTCATACTCCGCTCCCGTTATCGAGTTCTTGGAGGAGTGGGGTCTCGAATCACTGGAGGAGAATGCACACTCAACAACGCCATGTACGAAAGTCTTCGTTAATGGTGTTTGGATGGGCGTCCATCGTGACCCTGCCAACCTCGTTAAAACTATCAAGAAGTTGAGGCGAAAGGACGATATCAGTCCTGAAGTTTCCGTCGTCCGTGACATTCGAGAAAAGGAGCTTAGGATCTATACCGATGCTGGTCGTGTGTGTCGACCGCTCTTTATCGTCGAAAACCAGCAACTACTTCTCCAGAAGAAACATATTCGATGGTTGAACAGCAGCTTTGATGAGGAGGGCAACGAATACAAATGGGAGCAATTGATTAAGGGCGGTGTGATTGAATTGTTAGATGCTGAAGAAGAGGAGACTGTCATGATTTCGATGACACCTGAGGATCTGGAGAACTCGCGTCTACAGGCAGCTGGTGTTGACCCTCACGCAAACGACGGCGACTTTGACCCTGCGGCGCGTCTCAAAGCTGGCACACACGCCCACACCTGGACGCATTGTGAGATTCACCCAAGTATGATACTGGGTATCTGTGCCAGTATTATTCCTTTCCCTGATCATAATCAAGTTCGTTTACCTTCCTTCAATTATTAGATGATTATTGATCTTCCCCTTATAGTCTCCTCGTAACACATACCAATCTGCCATGGGTAAACAAGCCATGGGCATATTTTTAACCAATTTCCTGATTCGCATGGATACCATGGCTAATATTCTCTACTACCCTCAAAAACCCCTTGCCACTACGCGGTCTATGGAATATCTTAAGTTCCGAGAACTACCCGCCGGTCAAAACGCCATCGTTGCTATTCTGTGTTACAGTGGTTATAACCAGGAAGATTCCGTCATCATGAACCAAAGTTCAATTGATCGTGGTCTCTTCCGTAGCATCTATTATAGAAGCTATATGGATCTAGAGAAGAAGAGCGGAATCCAGCAGTTGGAAGAGTTCGAGAAGCCGACAAGGGAGACAACGCTTCGTATGAAGCATGGTACATATGACAAGCTAGAGGATGATGGTCTAATTGCTCCTGGCACTGGTGTTCGGGGAGAGGATATCATCATTGGCAAAACTGCACCTATTCCACCTGACAGCGAGGAGCTTGGTCAACGAACACGTACCCACACAAGGCGTGATGTCTCGACGCCTCTGAAGAGTACAGAGAGTGGTATTGTCGATCAGGTCTTGATCACAACCAATTCTGAAGGGCAGAAGTTTGTTAAAGTCCGCGTCCGCTCCACCCGTATACCCCAGATTGGTGACAAGTTTGCATCTCGCCACGGTCAGAAGGGTACGATTGGTATCACCTATCGCCAAGAGGACATGCCCTTCACTGCCGAGGGCATCGTTCCTGATCTGGTCATCAACCCTCACGCCATTCCATCCCGTATGACCATTGGACATTTGGTCGAGTGTCTACTCTCCAAGGTGGCTACCCTTATCGGAAATGAAGGTGACGCTACACCATTCACGGACTTGACTGTTGAGTCCGTTTCGACTTTCCTCCGACAAAAAGGCTACCAGTCTCGTGGGCTTGAAGTTATGTATCATGGTCATACTGGTCGCAAGCTTCAAGCTCAGGTTTATCTGGGACCGACGTACTACCAGCGTCTCAAGCACATGGTGGATGATAAGATTCATTCGCGCGCGAGAGGACCTGTGCAAATTCTTACGAGACAGCCTGTAGAAGGTCGTAGTCGAGATGGTGGTCTGCGTTTCGGAGAGATGGAACGTGATTGTATGATTTCGCATGGTATTGCTGGGTTCTTGAAAGAGCGTCTATTCGAGGCCAGTGATGCCTATCGTCTACATGTTTGTGATATGTGAGTCCTACTTTCCTCTGGATTTTGGTTCGATCTTGACATTTGGTCCCTAGTTGTGGCCTTACTGCTATTGCCAATCTTAAGAAACAGACCTTTGAGGTTTGTAATTATCTTCCCTTCGCTACTCCACCTACTGACGTTCCCGTAGTGTCGTGCATGCAAAAACAAGACGGCGTGTTCACAATTGTATATTCCTTATGCTGCTAAACTGCTGTTCCAGGTTTGTCGTTGTCGCCCTCTGGTAACTCGTCCAGATGTCTAACCATTATCAACAGGAATTGCAAAGCATGAATATTGCCGCTCGTCTATATACCGTGTCTTCCGGGCGTATCCGTGATTAATCTCTGGCACATGTTTATTAGAGTAGACTGTACTAATACACCTCGCTACGAGTTGCGAATTGTGTGATGGCGAAAAGCACAAACTGTACTTCCAAGCTGCAGTCCGAAAAGAAGAATGGAAAGATATCTACGAAAATTTTGATCAGTCATCTCTGTTACGACCTTCAGTCATAAGGCCTTCTCGCTCTCCGGGATGATGGGCATTTTCGCCTGAAAGTCGCTCTGGGCGACGTTTCTTGGATGAATCTTCATCATCCTCATCCTCATCACCGATCTCGAAAACGACTTGCTCCTCAGCAAGCGACTGGGCGTGGCCATTGCGTGTCCCGACAAGAGTAACATCGTCATCATCTTCATCTCTTAACCTCTGACGGTGATTGAGAGACTCGAGGTCATAGTCCTCTGCATCGTTTTCATCTTGGGCGATTTCATCTGACATGGCCAGACGCCTGTTGTTCTCTGATGGACGCCAGAGGAATGCGATACCGCTAAAGGCGACGAAGTATAGGAGAGCGAGCCAACCGTCGAGGAGCCACCAGCGGACCCTCCATTGCTTGGCCTCAAAGTCTGGAGAGCTGTCATTATGCAAGATCTAACCAATGAATAAGAATTATAACATTACCTTCTGCCAAACGACCAGAAAACGCAAAAGAGGAGACAACGAAGAAAGCAAAAACGGTGAAGACGACGAAGATGAGGATATAATGTAGACGCTGGAACATCCCAAGCTTGTAGCGTTGCTTGCGTTCGCGCAGGTAGACAATAGTAGCTATCACATTTGGTTCATAAATTCGTAAATTGAGCGAACTTGAAGGTGAAACGCACCATTGAGGGAGTACATGATCCAGAGGAGGAAGCCGCTGAGGGTAAATGCCAAAGGCACGACGAACATGAGAAGGACCAACGCTGACGTTGATTCCAGCGACAATTCGACGATACCAACGGAGTACAAAACTAAGATGAAATAAGATGCCATCCTGACCTAGACAACACCCCACTCACTGCCGAAGAGGAAATGGGCACCTGCCAAGATCTGACACCTCAGCATGGTTCTACCCAGGGATTCCTTGACAACACTAAGACCCATTGCGACGACGAGCAGCATGAAGAAAGACATTGATGCCTTTCCAGCATCAAGGATAGACACTACAAATGATTATTCAAGATCAAGGGGACGCCAAAGCCTCCGTGTATCCAACTCACCGACGATGAGGAAGACAGTTGAAGCCGTACCCCTGCCATGCGCATTGAGGTACCGATAATAAGCTGGATAGAGTGTTAGTTGAAGTCAGAGGGTACTTCAAGACATTCATACCCCAATTGGCCACCATTTCAATGACAAGGAGAGCAACCAGACCAGAGAGGTAATTCTACAGTGGATCAGAAATCACGTAGACTTCGCCAGGCATTGATTTGACTTACTTGTAACGGCAACAAGTCTTGCGAATGCTTGTAACATAGCCAACCCCAGCTCACTCCAAAGATAATATAGACCACCGACATAGCAAGATAGAACTGCGTGGGGAAGAATTAATACATACATATCCACTCGTGCGAAAATATTGAACCATACATTGACTTTTGGGTAATCTATCGCCTCCAATTGGCCATCGAATGTATTTCTGAAGAAGATATTGCCCTGATATTCTGGATGGTATGGAACATCCGTGGCAGCGCGACGTGTCGCGGAAGTAGAGGACACGGGTATTACAGCTAAGGATGGGTCAGGCTTTTGAACAAAATGCAGACGATAGAACTTACCAACGCAATAATATCCGGTCTTTTTTACAACATAGTGGATAGTTTCACTGTATGATAGTATGCCGTCTGGGCTGGGGTTTGGGTTAGCTGATTGTCGGTTCACGAGCGCATTTCGCCGCCGGGGCGTTTCGTCGTCCCGTGCACGTATCGTTTGATCATGATGTATAGGCCCGAGGTTGTCTGATGGTGACAAGGTCCTGGCAGTATTCCCCGACGGTAAGAGGATGCGCGCCGACCAGAAGCTAGTCTCATTGATTGTTTTTCCTTGGGGAAGATCGAGAATGAAACGCCCAAGTTGCTCTCGTGTGCAATCGCCTCGCGCGAGAGCGCTAGATGTGCAGACATATGTTTTCTGTTTTCAAAGTACTCAAGTGGAACGAACACACTTAGGACACGCGAACTTACTGGCACAAGATCATCGTCATCCTGCGAGCCTGCCTTACCTAGATATGGTGCATCCGCCCATTCATACATAACCATAGCCACTTGCCCTTGAGAGCCCTTGTCAAACGTAACTATAATCACAATGAATCTTGGTAATGATTCGAGCTGCGAATAACCCACCATTAATGTATGTGTTGTCGCCAGCCCACATGCCACTACATGTTTGCTTCGAATAGTCTGCCACGAGGATAAGATTATCGGGAAGAACTAGAATATTGGCTGTATCCAACCTGTGCCTGATATTGGGACCTGAAAAGCAAAAACGGAGGGAATTAAGGAGAGTAGAGAAATAAATATTAGGGGTAGCATGGCCGTCATGATGACAAGCAGAAGAAGGATGTGTGTTTGTTGTTGTTGAATCCACATACGATGGGATGACTTGCCGCAGCGTTAGACCATTACGTCGTCAATCATGCTAGGCGACGACGACGACGTCTTCGACAGTGTCACCTGGGAGTCTCCCTCACCAGCCTACGACGACAACCTTGTTGCCGCACCAGCAGGGCCTGGCTTCAGGCAGAGCACTGCTGACTCTGGTGATCCACACGAGCCTAAATGGGAGGGCTACTTGGTTACTTCAGTCAAAGACCCAGTCAAGGAACTCGCTGAAACAAAGGATGCTTATGTTTCATACCTCGTTACTGCAAGGGTGCCCCTCATTCATCACATTCCCTATCATATTGACTAATTCTTCTTTCAAAGACAAATCTACCGATATTCTCTACCCCTGGTCCTTCAGCCCGGCGGCGTTTCCAGGACTTTGTCTTTCTCCGTGATCACCTCGTACGAGACTTCCCCGCATGTGTTGTCCCGGCCCTCCCGGACAAACATAGGCTAGGTATAATTTCCGATTCATGGGTAACAACTTTCTCAGATTTGACCTACAGAGTATATCACTGGTGATCGTTTCAGCCCTGAATTTATCGAGCGCCGGAGACTCGAGTATGTTCTTCTCATCCTACATCTCACCCTACTGCTCATCCTCTGTAGTCTCCACCGATTTTTGCAGAGAATTGCAAGGCATCCCACTCTCCAACGTAGCACTCTCTTACGCGCCTTTTTTGAGTCGACTGAATGGGTATATTGCCTCCACCCCCTCGATGACTTCTTCTGACCCGTCCACTAGCATGTGTACATGCACCAGCATGTCGCGCACCCGCCGGGCCCCGAACCCTCACCCAGCATTATCGACAACATCTCTGACACTCTTCTCAACGCATTTTCTCGCGTCAAGAAGCCCGACGAACGTTTCCTCGAGATGCGCGAAGGAGTAGATAAATTCGAGGAGGGTCTCAACCATACGGATAGGTTATACTCGCGGATCAGGAACAGAACAAGTGGTAAGTCATACGGCGGCCCATCCCCTTCGTTCCGAGAATCTGAGGCTAAATGAGATGGCAACCCTGAATCCGGTGAAGATCTCACTGCAGATTATCATGACTTGGCCGTCGCCGTTCAAGGACTGGGATTCCTCGAGTCAGGAATAACAGATCCCTTGAACCATTTTTCCAATACTCTTTTAGAGTTTTCGGCTTTACTACGACATACAGTGCGTAGTCCATGACATTGGCACCCAGGTTACTGACCAATATCCGTAGACACATACAACGACTGATCCCCTACTCAACCATCTACACTCATTATTGACCTACTCTCATGCCAACCGTGCCGTCCTCAAGCTGCGAGACCAGAAACAACTAGATTTCGAAGAGCTCTCGGAGTATCTATCTGGTGTGACTGCTGAACGTGATCGTCTCGCTGCAGTTATCAGTGGTCATGCTGGTAGCACAGGACTCGGCCTAGGGGCCTACATCAAGGACCGCGTGGATGCCCTTCGCGGCGCGGACGACGATCGAAGTCGAGTGGAGAAAATGCGTAAACTGGATGCCAAAATCAAAGAGGTAATTTACACGGTTCAATGCCTCTGTCCACACTGACATCGTCACAGCTACAAGACGCCGTGACGACGGCACATGAGACCTCTGACGCATTTAGTGACGAGACATTACGAGAGCAAGTCATCTTCCAACATGCAAAGGAAGCAGAGATGAAGGAGATGTTTGGGAACTTTGCCGATGGTCAGATTGAGTTCTACAAGGCAGTGAGTCTGGCTCCGCTTTGTCCGTTCGATTAACAGACTTATTGATGGATTAGGCGATGGAGGAGTGGGACCGTATCATACCTGTAATACAGCGGATTCGCGTGGACATTTAGTTTATGAAAGCATTGCTTCTTGCTATTCTGTATATTATCTCCATGATTATAATGATTTCTCATGAACAACCGTGTGCTTAAGGACCCAGATCCTTCATCCGTTGCAGCTTCTCCCCGGATTCCTGAACGGCAACCGATAACTGTGACATAATAAACATTTTGAGTTACATCCAGCAACAATTAAGGCACATACATTGATTATTCCAGTGTTAACCGCCCGTAGCATATGCATTTCTGCGTCATCGGAAGTGCCTGACGTTGTATTCTGTGGCTCTGCCGGCACCCAGGCTGGTGGATCCTGAATAAGAATTCGTAGGACTTATTGGAGGCCACGCTTGGTGCAAGCACACGAACCTTTGTGTGAGAAACAGTTGGAACCGTATTGTCCTTTAGTTCAATGACAACAGCAAACGAGATGTCATCTAAAGATTGAATACATGAGTTGAATTAGAGCTGAACACACAAGATGCGAACCTCCGAGCTCTAGCTGCCCAAGAATTGATTCGATCATGTTAATCTTGATGAGGAACGAGCGGAAATATTGTGCAAGGCCACCAGGTGTCATCGCATTCTCAACACTTTAGTCATGTTAGTTGGTGTCTCGAGCCGATAATGATTGAGATGACCTTGCGTTCTTGTCGAATGGCTCGACTTGTATCATATGTTCAACCGAGAAGATGAACCGCTCCAAAGCAACCAGGTTTCGGTCCTTGATGACCACAATTATCTTCTCTACATTTCCCTGACCATATTCACGTCTTTATTGGATAGACACAAGACTGCGTCCAGGTACTGACCAGCTCTAATTCATCTCGGACTGCCTTGACTGCTCCAGAAATGTACTCGTTCAGAGTGGGATGGCGGGATTGATACACCGGTGTTTCGTATTTCTTGCGCCTGACAAATATATCCGGCGGATATACTTGGCGGACATAGAGGATTGTGTGGATAGCGACCTCGACTGCAGTGAAGAGGGAATGGGAGATCCTTAGATAGGTTCACTCAGGAATCGGTAATGGTCATACTGAATTCTGCAATTCCACGAACGGCTTCTGTATGACCAAGTTAGTATCAAGTATCAATGCATATATGAACGATAGCCGACCGTTAAATGTGAGGGTTCTGTTTTCAGTCATAGCATTGTTTGTCAGTGCCTGCCACTGCCTGGGCCCGACTAGCGATCAAAACATATGATGACACAAATCTCTCATAAGCTTAACTTCTGATCAAAACGAAGCATGTGGACTCTCCCTGGGTCACTGGGAGTGAGAGAAATGCGCCTCGTAAACCCTTCCTCCACGAGCAATGGACACAACCGTCAAGGGCGAATACCCGGTTTTAGGACGAACAACGCCCACAACGCGCCGAAAAATATATTTCTGGGCGGTTGCGTTGGTTAGCCTTTCGGTCGCTGGCTTGCACTATTGCAACATATCATACTTCAGCCCTTATCACTCAGACTTGTCGTCTGCCCGGCCTGCGAAGAGCGGGTGTCCTTTCCCCCTCCCAAACCATCTTCTCAAGGAACAGCTATTGCAACCAGGCGAAGGGCCCCTCGCGAAGAGCTCCAAAAAGCTTCACGCATACCTTTCCAAGCGCACATCGCACTCAGATATCGATAGCCTTTCAATTGCTGTTGTGACCCCTTCTGGCACACTCTTCGAGCACAGCTATGGTGTTCTCAAGGCCAATGAAACAAAATCAGAGAGACCTGTTTCGAGTAATTCGATTTATCGGATCGCAAGCATCACGAAGATGTTTACCATGCTGGAGACCTTGATTCTGCGAGAACGGGGCGTCTTGGATTTGTGAGCACAGGTGCTTTCCCTTGCGCCTCTCTATGTTTAATTTCGCCTCTGAAGGGACGATCCTGTGGAAAAGTTCTTGCCGGACATCAAGTATCCTGCATACGGATGGTCTGAGTATCTCAAAGGTGGCGATGTCAATTATTCCGACAAGTCCAGGCCGCGTATCACTTTGAGGCAGCTCGCAAGCCATATGTCTGGTGGGTTCGTACCTTGTATCAAGGTGAATCATTCACAGTGGTTCTTTAGGCATGGGCAGAGACTACCCTCCTATGGACATCGGTGACTGGCCAAAAAACATCCCCATTCCGTTATCCAACCGTACGCGAACACAGGGTGATCTCCCATTCCCAGAGCGTAGTTACAAACAAATGGTGGAATCCGTCAACAAGTACCCGCTCGTAAATTTGCCCTACGGCTTTCCTATCTATTCGAATACTGGTATCGACTTGCTTGGACTATCAAACGTCGCTGCGAACAAGCGCGCGAGTTCCCAACCCGATAACGAGCCTCAGTTTCACGAAGGCCTAATCGAAAGAGATGTTTTTGGGCCTCTCGGCCTCAACGGTAGCTTTTATCACGTCCCGTATGGTACCTCACTAGTAGAGGATCTTGCCATCCCAAAGAAAGATCATGCATGGGCTGTACGTCTCACTGGCTCACTTTTCGTGCCTTCATATTGATGTGTATATCAGGATTTTTCTTTCGACCACGCCGACGTCCCAGCGGGGGCTCAATACAGCTCCCTCGCCGATCTTATAACTGTCATGCAATCTTTCTTGGACCCAGTCAAAAACTACGGCCTGGTCTCTGAGCACATTATCAGGGAGTGGTTGCACCCCCTCTTCACTTGGAAGGATGGCTTCCAGGCAGTCGGTGCACCTTGGGAGATTACTACCATAAATAACAACGTGCGGCTGTACATGAAGGGTTTGTCGTTTTAGTGCTGTCTAATCAGATTACTGACCAAGAGATAACAGGAGGGAACTTACCCGGGTACCATTCGGAATTCGCCCTTGTCCCCGAATTCCAATATGGAATTATTATCTTGCTAACGGGAACCTATACGAACACTGCGGCAATTGTGCACGAGATTGCTTCTCTATTCCAGCCGGCTGTCCACAAATTACTCGAAAAGCGGGTCGCTAAGGCATATACTGGACATTGGACTGGTATATCGACCAGGGACCATAGAGGAACGACTACGGCTGAAATCAAACTCGTCGACGGTGGACTATACATAACAGAACTCGTAGTCCGTGGATACGATGTCTTGAGGATCGTTGAGGATATGGATGTTAGTTTACAAAAACCATATCCTATTGCATTATGGAATACGGGGAGACCGGGAGAATTTAGGTTTGTTTCTTTGATTCACGTTTACCTGGCTTGTACTGAATTGACCGCCCAATAGGTTAGCGTTTGGACGGAAGGCCTTGAACGATGACCCTACCGCTGGTTGCATGCCCTATTGGGTGTCTATCGACAATCCCCTGTTCAGCCGTGGTGCGCCAATCGACCTCATTTACTGGGACGGTGATCAGCTTGTTTATCCGTCTGGAGGAGTACGATTGGAGCGTGTATAAAGTTAATCTCCCGTACAGTATGATCAATCGATTAATTTTAAGTACTATATGTGATTATTCTTGCAAGCCGTTGCCGAGAGTTCCTGAGCGGTGTATTTCAGCATCTGGCATCTCTTTTTTTTTTTTTTGCGAAGAGTAAGGGTTACCAGAGAACCTCTCTACGGGTCGTGTGTTGCACCTAGCCACTTTGTGGGATGCGAGTATCACGACAGAAAGCTGTCCGGCAACTTCGTCTGGACGACGACGATTCATCAACACGTCCCTAGAAGGAGGTATCAAGGCAGGAAAGCACACCAATGGGATTTACTCGTCACATGTATCTTCCATGTTCGAGTGACTTGATATGTAGGTGACCTGGACTTAAGCCAAGTATGACAAAAGGTCTGAAATACCCGACGAATCGCGAAACTGACGAATGACAGGAGATGAAGGGATGATAGGGCGGTGGATTTAGAACATACGGAACAGCGCCCGTAGATATAAGGGTTGGAGCACAAGAAGTGGTTCGGGAAACGCTAACGGTAACGAAGAGAAGAGCGGATTCAGGAGAGTCGAGGAATATTCGCATGTAACTAGTACCCTCTACTGGATGGCGTTTGAGGTTGCGGTACTATATTTAGTGATCGAGACCTCGAAGCTATCCACGCAATCAGGAACTATGAGGGTTGCCTGTAGTGGTTGTCCATGGGTGATTCCCAATGTGCGGTGCTTTTTCGACGCCAACATTTCTGCATGCATTCTTTCTCGTGTTATTACTGTATCGAATGAGCGAGAGTTGGTAGTAGTGTAGAGTACATAGTTCTAGAGTAGCTGATGATAATGCAAACTTGCCAATTGTCCTCTTAAGGAAAAATTAAGATACTAGACACAATGTAATGTGTTGGTCCCGAATTCAGGAAAGAAAAATGTTCTAGTCAGGGGTATGCTCAATGACGGCGTGGTTCATATACTCGGACAGAACCTGAAATCAGTGAGTTAAGAAGATAGACACATGCAAAACAAGGAAAACAACCCACCAATCATATTTAATCATCTCGTCCACATTCACGATAGCTCCGGAGATAAACGACCGCGCCTCAAGCCACACCCACACTTTCAGCAACGCACCCAAATTGTCCTTGGGAATATCCTTCATCATCCCACCTTCCCTGCTTGCCATTTGTGATCCTAGTTGCCGTAGAATTGGCAACGCGCTCGCAAACAGATCCAACCCTGGGTCCAACTGTCTTCCAATCCCCTCCAGAAGCAATATCGAAATTACGGTATTGATAAAGTCACCCTCAAGCTTGACGTGATGCTCGCGAACGTTCTTCAATACTTCCGTAAGAAGGTCTGAAATCTTAATCTGACCGAGAGAGAAGGTCTTCCTTTTGACGCTAAGAACTAGGTGTTGCATTTTGAGCGCGAACGTTTCAGTATCGATTGCGAGTTCCGGGGAGCGTGAACGTTCGACCATGAGTTGACCGGTTCGATAACCGTCGAATTCGGCTACGGCACGGAATAGGTCAAGGAAGTTACGTCGGTTCGTGGCATCGAGTGTTGTTACTAGTCCTGCGTCAATGAATACAACTTCAGGTATGTAGCCGGCTTGATGAAGCCGCTCCAGCTCTGCATGCCATTCGGTAGGACGCTTCGCGAGCCGGCGAAGACGAGAGACGATTTTATCCGAGTCCGAGTAATCTGCCGGTGGATTCAGCGTTGACAATAGGCTGCCGTTCGGACCGCGATCCTTCTCATGGAAAATGTGGTTGTACAAGTTCTCCAACAACATGCGAGTATTCAACGGCTTGCAAAATTTGATCATGATGTTGCCTGGGTGCAGATCAGAATGCACAAAATTGTCTAATAATAGCATGTTCTGTGCAATTTCGTCAGATTAAACTAGCCATTTTCTGAATATGAACGTACCAAGAATGCATCTAGACCAACCGTAGCAACCTGGTCATCATAAGGCCCGCCTCCGTTACGCAGAAAGAGCTCCATCGGCAACGCATTCTCGAATTCTTCGACAAGAACATCGTTGGTTGACCATACTTTAAGCGGTCTCGGGAACGTTACAGGCACTTTTCTTGGCGCAAAATTATTTTCGAAAGCAATCAAATTCTCAACCTCATTCCTCAAATCCAGCTGCTGGTTCATCATGGATCCGAAAACCTCTACTTCCTCCGGTAGGGAAATCCACTTCATTCCTGGAAGGAGTGAGAGAACACGGGCGAAGAAGTGCATGATCGAAAGATCGCGGGATATGATTTTTGATACGCGAGGGTGGAGAATTTTGATGGCGACGGAAGCGTTTGGGACGGAGGGCGGAGGATCTTTGAGGATCACGGGGGCAAGGGCACCTCCGGGCGATTTCCGTTTACGACGGGGTCCGAGGTACGAAGGGGGGATGAGATCTTTCTTGAGTGTCGCTCGGTAGACCTATGAAACTGGGAGTCAGAGGGACGAGGATACGAAGACAATAGACACACTTGTGCGATAGCACCGGTACCGATGGGTGTTTCATCAAATTCCTCAAAGACTTGATCGAATGGTCGTTCGAATACCCGCTCGATCACTCTCTTAGTATGCTCCAGTGAATGGGGCCTGCCCTGAGAATGCAGAGAACCTAATTTCTCACAGAGTAGGGCGGGGAAAAGATCTTTCCTGGAAGCTGCCCATTGTGCCAACTGAAATTCCCGGTCAGCAATTTGGAATTACGAGCATGAAGGACACTGACTTTGATGAAAGTTGGACCAGCACTCTCCATCTGATAAACCAAAAAGCCATACCACCAAACTGCGCCCCACCTGTCACCTTTCAATCTTTTCTCTGGCTTCCCGATTAGAAGTATGGGACTTGTGATGATGATCGGTACGAAGAGGACGAAGAGGAAGATAAAGCGCTTTGCAGTGAGAATCGGCTCCCAGACGTGCTCTCGAAGGAGTTGAACAATACGGGCCTTGATCGTCCTGTCCGACTCTGAGGGAGAGAAAATGGTTGGATTGATTTGTGGGTGGGACTGTGCTGGACTTGGGCACGGGATGAGGGTCGGGGAGGAAAATATGGAGGGGAACAAGGACTTTGGGGTTGGGAGAAGATAGAGAGTAAGGCCGCCCGCTACGGGGATGATCCAGAGGGCATGGCGTCGGGGAATGAAACTGCGAATGGGAGGGGCGCGAGTGAAGAAGGAGGGGCGGGTCCAGGACGAGGCATGCCGGGGGAAGGCCGAGGACGGCGGGCGGTAGATACGGGGCGGAGGACGTGCAGCGGGCAGGCGGAGACCCAACCGGCAGGATAGCATAGTCTCATGCACGTGAAGAAGACAGGGCGGGTGCGCTGCAGTCCAGCACTGCGAGCAGCCTGGTCGATGATGGTCAGCAGCCCATCGAAAAAATCACTCCCATGACGTCAACCCCCGTCCACTTGGCACAGCCACTTATACTTCTTCACTTGTTATCTACGCAGAAGGAGACGTCGCCTCGGGTTGCCATGGCTAGAACACACATCCCGCTTGGTTTATCCTCTCTGTTTGTTTGCACCCTCCCCCGGCTCTGGACAAATAAGCTGACGCACATTCATTCATTCACCCGTAGATAAAGAAGTATCTACTGGATCTCGTTACGAAGGCCGAGGTTCGATGCACCGTGTAATGCAGGGCAAGGGGGACGCCGTGAATAAAGAGCAGCGCTGTCTAGATTAAGGAAAGGTGGAGAATAACCTTCTAGAATCACGGCTTGGAAGTTGGAATGCAGTGGTTCCTCTATTCAGACACGTATTTGCTATTCCACCCGATCGCCACAACCGGTGGTGCAGTAGTTGCAGGCGCCCCAGCCCCAGGTTATTCAATCCAGTGGTGTGCTCGCTAGTGCCCACCTTTCTGTGGGTACAAGGGCTTATATGGTGGTAAATATGGTATAGAGAAATGCAGTGATTTTACGTTGTATAGTCGTAGATGTGATTTCAAGGCAAAAGTGATGTTGATGCATGTTGGTGGTGCCCCTGACTGTTTGTAATCCCGAACCTCTGTGAAACTTTCCTTCCACTCTTCTCAACAGTGAACACTCACCTTCCTCTGTGTCTACGTCCCCGCCATTGCGGTTCCTTCGCCTCGCGGCTTGATGGCTAGCCCGTATGCCTTTGTCACTCTCATTTCTTCAGACGCATATCTTCCAGGCGCGCTAGCCCAAGCTGCTGCTTTACGGGATGTCCACCCGCATCCTCCGGTTTTCCCAGAGGTTTCCTTCAAAACCGTCTGTCTGGTCACTCCAGAAACCGTAGATGTCGCCACAATCAAGCTCCTTCGGCGAGCATTTGATCTGGTCATTGGTGTCGAGGTCCTTGAACAAGAGAATAATTCAAACTTGCAACTTCTCGGTGAGTACTACTTGAGTTTTCCCCCTTTCACTACCCATGGCGTATCTTTCGCATCGTATTCTTCGCGAGTATCGGGCCCTCTATTCCGGACGGTTATGCCTGATAAGCTTTCGACATCACTACGCCGCCGTCGCGGTAGTGCATACATCTGCTTCCTTCATATCACAATGTCCCCTGCATTATACTAACACTATTTTCTCTAGGTCGTCCTGACCTTACCACTGTCCTTACTAAACTGCATGCCTTCCGCTTAACTCAATATTCCAAAATCATTTTCCTCGATGCCGACGTCCTACCTATTCGACCACTTTCACACCTGTTCAACATTCCTCATGACTTTGCAGCAGCGCCAGATGTAGGCTGGCCTGATATATTCAATTCAGGTGTATTAGTGCTCTCACCGGGCGAAGACAAGTTCAATGATTTGAACGAACTTCTTAAATCCAAAGGGTCATGGGACGGTGGTGACCAAGGTCTTCTCAACGAGTGGCGTGCTGGCCACTGGCATAGGCTAAGTTTCACTTACAATACGACACCGACGGCTGCATATACGTGAGTTATACTCTGCTTTCCTCTTTTAACATTCTAAAAGACGTTCAAGATATGCACCGGCCTATGAGCGTTATGGCTCTCAAATCAATGCCATTCATTTCATAGGTTCAAACAAACCTTGGAAATCCATCCCATTCCGCTCTCCGTTTCTCAGGGATGAAAGCTCTACGCCAGAACCCCGTTCGTCCCAGCAGGCGTATGATTATGAGTCTCTTGTGGATCGCTGGTTTGCAGTTTATGATAAGCATTATCGCTCCAAACCCATCGTTCCACCATCTTTTGAAGTGAGGCGTTATTCTTCGGTATGGGACCCACCCAGCCCCAGCAACTCCGTCGGAGCTGAGCCAAGCAAAATCTTCAGTATTGAAGACCTCCGACGGATTGCTATACAAGGCATGACTGCTGCTGACTCTGATGCCCTACTACCCGGTGGACAGGCAGGGGAAGGGGAATATCGGAGCATGCCTCTCGAAGGACGATTTGACTTGATGCGACCAAAGAAAGTGATTGAAGAAGGCGAAGCGTCTCCGCCAGCACTTCCCAACTACTCAGAACCCGAATTGCATACCAATGTTGTCGATCCAGAATTACCAATGACCCCGATGGCTCAGCATATTGGCCTCCCAGATGATTTTCCACGTTGGGACATTCTGCCAACTCCTGGCCCCAACGAAATTCCACCAAGTCCCAAATTCCGTTTCAGGTCTCTGCCCCCAACACCGACGCCTGCACCTGATTACTACGCATCCTCCGCCGGGCAAACAAGCGATTCGGATGCTTGGCCAAGTAGCGAAAACCCAGGCGAACAAGGCAATCAATTGTTCTCTCAACTTTTTAGCCAGCCGTACCTAGCCCTCCAGCTACCATCGCATACTACCCCCCGCGGGGAAACTACAGAGACGCAACATCATAATCATCACCACCATCCTTATCATAATCATCACCATCACCATCATCATGACTCTCATGATGAGTTTGCAAGAGAGGACCAGCGACAACATGCTCATTACCAGCATGACTCGCTTGCTCCCGAGCGTCAGCAAGAAAGCATTCGACGGCCACCTTCCCCTCCTCTTATTCCTTGGAATCCAGCCATCGAGCCACCTCCAAAGACTTCCCCACCTCCTTCTGGTTTCCCGGCAGACACTTACTTCACGAATGTCTGGGATCAAACTCATACCCACAAGTTCCCACAGATGCAAAAAGGCTCTCCTGGAAAATCTTCAGAGTTCTTCCAAGCGCCACCACCACCACAAATACCTGAGACGTTGCGCGCACAGGGACATTATAGCAATGTCACTGGAGAGGGCATGATGGGTTTCACCCCTAGTCCAGATCGTAGCAAAGTGAAGCCTATCTTCCCTTGGGAGGACAAGCCACGCCAGATGCCAGGGCGTGTGTTCCCAAAGTCAGATGCTCCATCACCGACTCATTTTTCCTCCACCAAAGGTCGAACTTCACCGACTGTGCCAAAGACACCAGAAAGAACCCAGCCACCGAGGAGATTACCCCTATCACCCCTTCCTGAACCTTCTACCACTTCGGGTTATTCCAATGCCTGGGATACTGTTCCGGGTATTCAGGATTATGCAACGCGCCTTGCACAACCTCCCTCGGTTCCCGCCCTTGCCCCCGCGTTTGTCGACCACCTTCGGCGCGGAGATCATCGTGAAACAAGCTGGGACGAGAAGGCGGAGGCTAGTAGTCAGGATGGAGATGATGAAGACGAAGGAGATGAGGACGAGGATGAAGAAGTCAAGGAGGCCGATAGTGATGATGACAAGAGATCTCGGCGCCGATCCCGCGCATCTTCAGTCGTTGAAGATACACGTCAAGTTCAGAAATCCGCACAGATACGTTATCATTCCCAAGGAGTGCAAACAATTCCGCGAGAAAAACGCAATCAGAGCGTCCAAGTCGCTATAATTGTGGAACCACCAAACCGAGATCGAAGTCGTCGGTCTTCCGCCTCTAGTAAACGTTCTTCGGGGGCTAGCATAGGCAAAGAAGCCAACCACATACCCGAGTCCCTGAACAGATCGAGTCAGTCATCGACTGCCACCTCTATCAGGCCACAATCCATCAGCAACGGATCCAACGGACATCCCTCAGTCATAGATCCGGTGTCTCGTGCCCATCGTAGTTTCATAACATCCCCTTCATCCGTCCCCAAACGACCACTTTCCAAACCTATGATAAACCGTTCACCCGAATCTCCTACAGTCATGACACCTCCAAGGATAGGAACGCCTCAGAGGTCAATAACCCCACCAAAAGCACACTCCCCTCTTAGTGTTTCAACTCCTCCAGTTCGACCCTCCCTCCAGACTGGTCGCGACATCCTCAATCCTCCCAAAGGACCGTCTATTATTTCTCACCAAATATCTAATGACTCCTCAATCGGATCGCCGCCATCGTCCGTGGGGCCAGTATCACCTCCAGATGACCAGCCTTTTACTTCTTCCCCGGTCCGCAAGGGTACAAGGGTTTGGGACCCTGCTCGTGGTGTGGAGTTGTTCAAACGCGGATCTGAAGAAGTGCTGGCGCGATTCTTGAAGATGGGATCTTGGGATGAGAACACTCATTGAAGTTTTGTGAACGGTTACCTTCGGAGATTCGCCTATTTGCTAAGGACCTGTTTCTTCTATGAATTATCACTCTCTTTATGAAATATTCCGTGTTGTTGTTTTCCTCTGAAAAACATTGTTGTATGTTGCGTTTCCCTTTTTCTCACTATCTTCATCTGCAACCATCCTTGTCTGTCACTTGCGCATACCCCCATTCAGTTTGTTCTCTCAGAACAGTTTTCCTTTCGCTCTACACCTTGTACTCTGCGATAAATAAACGTATTAGAATAGAATATTTATTGCCAGTCACAGCCACTGAGGAGCCACCTCTTAGGTGCGCATCACTGTTCGTCATGGGCCTGCAAGCGATGATGTCAACCCAAATCCACAACTATATAAACACTGTCACTTTGGCGAAAAATAAACGCTACAAATGGCCTCCACGAATAACATCTTCGACAATCCCGTTGGTCAAATGTGAGTTCTCGAGTGAAGATTATACTTAATGTGTACTGACCAGTAGCTACACATTTCTGTACTGAAGTCTCGAGACTACAGCTGGAGAGGCACGTACAAATGCCCCCAACCCTCGAGCCACACGTCAAGTAGAGGCCAACGCCAACCTCGAGCACCAAGCCGCCGAACAAACTGCCTCTGTAGCCAGAGTACGTCTGGCATTTCCTCTTCGAACGTCATAGTTAACGGCTTTTAGGCCTCAGCATCGCGGTTTCCCGGGGAAAAGGATACGGCTGTCGATAACTTTAGGGATCAGTCCAAGAATCAGTCGGAACCGAAACTAGACGAAGCCGTGGAAGAGGGTAAACGAGACGTTGCTAGTGCACAGGCTACTGGCTCCCAAGTTATTGACCAAGTCAAGGAGGCGGTGACGAAGGCGGCAGAGACTGCGCAGGTCTGAATACAATGTTCTTTCCTCACTACACAGGTAACTAATTTACTATCGATAGGAATATCTGTCTTCTGCTGCTGAGCAGGTGAAAGGGACCACTACGGAAGGTGCGGGAGGTGCAAAGTCGGCTGGTGCGTGTGAGCCTTTGCTGCCAGAGTGCGCCACTCCAATTGTTACGAATACAGCGACGAGTGCTATGGCCTCTGCAAAGGCCACTGCGCAGAATGCTTTGGGTACGGCTGGTACGCAGGGTGCTCAAATGAAGAATATGCCGGGGTCGTCGACTGGTATTCCGGCGACGAGTGCGCCTCTGGAGTCGGGGTCGAAGAAGGTTGATGCGCCGTACCCTACGGATAGTGTTGGAGCGAAGGAGATCGGTCAGAATGAGTCGAGGTGATTGTTCGTCAGCCTGTTAGCTATTATGATACAACATATCCATTGTTTCTTGTATGTACCCCTTTTTTCTAATTCAGCTCATAGCTCCCTGTCGTCATTGGTGTGACGTCACGCCCCAATGGGTATCCATATCTAAAAATAGGAGCGTCAGCACCCTCAAAATAGTAACATATATTAGTCGCTGTTGCTCAGCTGATCTTATCACATCCTTTGCCACAGTCAACAAAGCACGTCTCTGCAATGGTGAGAGCATGTAGTTACGAAGTATATTAACATGGTGCTTACTCCGGACCCAGGATAAGTTTGTCAACCTTGCGAAACAGGGCCTCGACGCCTATACTTCCAAAGATTGTACGATCAATTTAATCACATTCCTGATCTCCTGAAGATAACATCCGAGCGTATCGATATTAACCGATGTCTCAACAGCCGAAGCTAGTAAAACAGGAGGTGAAGAATACAATAGCCCTCATCATTCCGGTCAGGGATCCGACAATCGTCCTCAGTGTGAGTTGTCGCAGTTGACCATGGTAGAGGCTCCAACTGAATTGAGTCGTAGTCGACCACGATGAAGTCGTTAGGACTGCTGAGAAGTCTGGATCTGGGGATTCTTCGTTGTTCTCTAGTGCGTTGAGCTTCTTGCACGACAACAAGGTTCGTCAGTATTTGATAGCTCGGTGTGTTTAAGGATGCTTATGTCGAGCCGCGTAGAAAGCACACGAGGAGCCTATCAACGACGAGGAAGTCACTCGTGCTCATAACAAGATCTATAATCAGAATGATGCCAGCGGCCTGAGTTCCAAGCTCCTCGGTAGTGCTGCCGCTTTGGAGGTCTGCCCCCTCAACCGAATCAGCGGATGGGTTACTCATTCCTGTCAATCAGATCGTCAAGCAGTTCACTGGTGGCAGTGGCAGTTCTTCTGGCCATGGAAGTAGTCATGGTAGCGGGGGCTCCCAGACCCAGCTCATCAGTTTGGCAATGGCGGAAGCGACCAAGCTGTTCGACAAGTCCGGAGGAAAGGCGTCTGGTAACAAGCAAGATGCTGTTAACGGAGCTGCTATGACAGTCATGAAACTTCTTGTTCAGTCCAAGTTCAGTGGTGCAGGAACCACTGGGGGAAAAGAATCTGGAGGGTTGAGTGGTTTGCTGAAGCTGGTATGGCATTGATTGATCATTGCATGTAGTGTCTTCACCGAACTAATAACATCACAGGCATCACAGTTCTCTAAATGATTCGTCAGCTGTTCAGACAATCCAATTGTAGGCCCTCGCGAAAGAAAGTCATATCGTAAGTGCGTATGAAAGGGCGAAAGGCTCTGGGAGAATCGTCGCTTAGCGTCTACCATGTATATGTTAGATCACTAGCACTAGCATGATAAATAAAACCACTATCGGCTAGCGGATATTCATCGGTATTCCACGCTTGGCTAGTGCGTCATTATCAACCCACCTTTTGGCATGATCATATTTGCATCATGGATGTACTGGTTCCCGTTACCTTTGCGCGTTGATTGAGTCGGTGTCATCTCAAGTACACAAAAATCCAGTCTCTGTCCATAAAGGTAGAGGATGAGACGGCATGTCAGGTGTTGACGAGGCGATCCTCTACATTTAACTTGGTTTGATTACGCTCAAGCGATGGTATAATAGAGGAAATCGTTGCCGTCAAGGATCCCGAACCCGGTGAAATGATGGGAGACCCGAGACCCACATGCAAGTTATCCTGAATCCAGGATGTTTTTCGTCGGCCTTGCGAAGTGGGGGTGCCCATACTTTTGTTGATCATATGATCACCTTGATACCTCATTTTATGTTGGTGGTTGTTGGCTGTTTCATTTTGAGATAGCTTTGGCTAGGACGGCCACCGATCTGATGATTGTCCTTCGTACGAATTGCAGCTCATTGACGATTGTAGGGGAAACTTGTTTGAATCGTAGTCAACTATGATCTGAGGTGACCAGGGCCACTGAGAAGTCAGGCTCTAGAGTTTCGTCGTTGTTCTCCAGTGCGCTGAACTCGTTCCGTCGCTAGTGGCATGTCAGGCTCTCGCCCCCCTCCTAGGCCAGCTTATCCCTTTCAACAGCTAACAAACACCAAGCACGCGACTAGCGAAAGTACTAAAAATTCTAGGGAATAGAACGGACTGTTGAGGATTTTAGCACATCTATATTTAAGTCACTGTTAGCACTTTGTTAACAAGCACACCAAACTTCGCGCTCACAACATAAATGGTTAGCAGTGAGATGGCAATCAGGATTTGATATGCATGGATTCAATATAGCTATGTTACATGTAAGTCCACAAGTATAAATTAGTAAATTATCGGGCGCCTAATGCCCGAGAATAAGGATGTACCAAAAGGTATGGATGCTGATGCATAGTCAAGAAATGATCTAGACATAGTTTTGAGGGCGGTAAGGGGCTGAGGGTGGTACGGAGTGTCAAAGCGAGAAAATAGTCGTGGTGATATACAAGAATCTTCAATGCTGGGTAGAGATGCTACATCCTGTACAGGTGTTAGGGGGGAGGACGGGGCAGGGGGGGAATCCAAGTCCGATGCAAGACGTCGTATTTTACGGCGCATTTCGTTCAGTGGTTCTGGGGTTGAAATCAACTCCCTTTCATTCACACGTAGTACGGTAGTAGGGCTGGACGCTGCCTTGTTCAGGGTCCTACGAGGTAATGGGCGGGTCTGTCGGTCTGGGGTCGGATGGATTGTCGTTTGTTTTGAAATCACGTTGCGCACAAGGGATGGAAGTGGAGCAGACGCGGGTGTAATGGTCATGGTAGTTGCAGCTGACCATGGTAGACCATGGGTGTCCGTGTCGTCACTTCTCTTTCGCTTTCCATCACGGAAGCTACACTTGTGAACAAATTCGCCAATAAAGGTATCAATATCGTGCCGGATCGATCGCCGGGATCTCGGTTGGTTTCTTGGTTGTCGGTCCCACTGGACAACCAAATTGGGCTCCGGGGGGAATGGGTTGTGATCGTAATTTGCAGGGTATTCGGCAGGGAACGCATGGGGAGCACCGACATAGACAGAAACATGTAAGATAGAGTGAGAGTCGGATTCGAATTCGGTCTGGTAGTTTGGGTTAGACCAAAAGTCAGCTATGCTAGGTCTAGGCTTACTTCAGTTTCGGTGGGAGAAGGAGAACTCTCTGGAGGAACGTTGTCAATGACTTGGTTTACATCCGCGGGAAAACGCGATTCCGGGAATTGCTTTTCAAGGAGAGCCATCACTTCATCGAATGAAGTCTCGTTTTGTGTACGTTGTATTTGTTTCCCCCCTTTCTTTGCGCGGGTACGGTGATTCTGGAACTATTCAGGTGGTTAGAAGTGATACATGAGCAAGTTTGCTATTCGTACCCAATCTGAGATTTGTTTGGATGTATTGCCAGTTTGTCGTGCAAGTGCTTGGCGATCAGCAGGACTTGGATAGCTATTTATTTCAAAGTACGCCTCCAAGAAGGGAGTTGAACTCTAGTCCTCGTGTAAGATAAGGGTGACTTATTGAAACAGAGTGGACGAACTTGATTAAATCGGGGAACCTTTGATTGGGATAACCGTAAGCAGCGACTCAGACACTTCTCTTTCCAAGACGTCAGCCGATCTTCATAGTGCCTGACCCAAGACTTCACAATCGGAGAGGACATCAGACGCGAGGACCTTCTTGTACAATGGTCTGGGCGACAAGGAAGAGAATTAAGGAGCTGTACCAGCTGCGACCGTGTATGATCGAAAAGTTGTGAAGATTTGTCCATAAATATAGAGGATACCGTCAATATGGTAGCTTCTGGGATGTTATGAACGCGAAGGAAGTCGTCGATTGGTTGGGGAGGTTGGAGCTGGAGGTCAGAGGCGTCGAAAGGCGTACACAGTCTACAGGGTGATGAGAGCTTGCTAGAAGGGCGTGTGGGCACGTAAAATGGTGCGAGAGACTTGAGGCGCAATTGATGTTGAGCAGCCATGAGGGTATGGATAGCGTTTGAGGGAGTGAATGTGGGAATTCGCGGTCAATTTGGGTTCTGATGTTGGAGCTCCGACCATTGTTACCAAAATAACGCCAAACTCCGCATTGTTGGAGCAATATGCGCATACGCCTTCGCGCCAACTTGGCTTCAAATTTGACCAAACCCCAACGTTACCGACTTTTCTCTACCCGTGATGTCTCGGTTCTATCTCGACGAAACCACTGTGCGACTCCGGATACAGCAATTTGAGGACGATTTCTTCGATTCAATTACCGCCGGGGAGGGCTCCCTGAAAAGCTACAGCGATCGTTGGGCCGAGTTTGCTGAAATGATTTCTCCCTCGGCTTATTCATCGGAAACTATGCAACTGCTTCATCGTGTCTCACAGACGATTGGTGTCCTCTGTGAAAGCCTCATCGATCTTGAAGAGACCGCACAGGAAATTCAGCAAAACCTCATAAGGGAGAGGGATGCGATTTTCGATCGTGCTGGCCTTGTTGACTCGTCCATGACGGTGTCCTCTGCGCGTCGTGATATTTCGTCAGCGGCGGAATGGATGGCTCAGAATTTTTTTAATCCATATCCACCCAACACTGTGCGCGACAACATATCCCAGAGGGCAAGATGGCCTCGCAAAGACGTAGACAACTGGTTTACAGAGGCTAGAAAAAGAATAGGATGGAACACGATACGAAAGCAATTTTTTGCCAACAGACAAGCAGAAGCGGTGAAGGCTGCAACCGATTTTTTCAATGGCCAAAGCCGTGGCTTGGAACCTGCATTAGAAACAGCTCTTTCAACGATGGCAGATCGCGTGCAAGAGCTGTACGGTGAACACTTCCATTCAAGTAAATCGGCTACAACACTGGGGAAAGAGGACGAAGGTGATTCGCCTGCTGGAACGTTGTCTATTAAATGTACGTTTTTTTTTCTCGAAACGGGATGCCAGACTAAAATATATTACTAGCTCTTGTACCCCCTTCCCGGACTACATCCTCTTACCCTCTCTCTCCTATTTCCCAGCCGCCCTCTCCATTTTCGCGTTCTGCTTCCCCTACCCGATCAACTCAGAAACGCCGCAGATCAATAACTGACAACGGAGATGAGCTTGACAACCAAGTTCGTGGCAAACGAGCCCGGTCTGTATTCCTTAATGCTATCCTAATTACATCCACTCACATCTAACTAGACGTGTGGAGCCAGACGTGTTCACATTCTCCCAATCCCAACTCCCGTCACCACCTATATCTCAGTCAAGACTGATTAAGGATAGTCAACGTCCAGTCATCAGCCAGCCGTCCAATCTGGCTAGTGAGTTAAGGCGGTCACCGTCAGTCATTCCCTTGCCAAATCGTAAACGACGTCAATCGCATTCCGAAACGCAAGGTCGTCCCAAGTATCCCTCCGTTGGTCGTAGAGCCGTTGGTTTGCAAACGGTTTCTGCTCCTCTTCCAACGCCCATTCTTCCCCAGTCCGATCCTTCGTCCCATTCCACCTTGACTACTCCGGAGACTTCTAGTACAAATTTAGCTGGAGTGTCAGCCTGTTTGGTCTCTCCTATGCTAGATCTAGATGCTGCGGCTACTCTTTCCAATGTTCACACGGACCTATCTCAAGCAGAAATCCCACAATTCTCATTCGAATTCCCTGACCCTGTCACTTGTGAACAACCAGTCGCCATGCAGCCCATTGACCTGACTTTATTCGATTCTGCGCGTACCCAAACATGTACGCCAATTTTAACTGGGAGTGGTGAGTATCAATTCCCCACCCATAGTACCATATCATATTAATTCCATTTTCATCTCATAGGAAATTCATCTGCGGCTTCAGTTTTGCTCAGAACTTCTCCACCCCCTATGCCTTCGCTTGAAAACATCGATATAACTTCGTTATCTGACTTCCTTAACGAATCACTGAACGGCGAACAAATCCTGGGGCTGCTTCCTTCATTCAATCAGGCTGCCGTTGAAATACCTCCAGTCCAGATCAACGCACTTCCGGACCTTACTGAAGTTGACATCAACCTCAATCAATTCCTCGGATTCAATACGACCGTACCTTCTCAGTTGCGGAACCAGCAGGTTGATGATGACATATTCTTTGCCGAATTTCTTCAGAGTGTATCGTCGGCTCCTTCTGTCGCGGAAACAAGCAAGGCCAAGCAAATGGCTTGTCTTGAGATGCTGAAGAAACAGCAGAATCACATTCAAGAACGTATCGAGTCACTGTACGTATCTCGGGTATCCTCCAGATAGCATGCTCATACCAGAAAATCAGAGAACGAGAAATTAGGGTCTCCACATGAGCATCAAAATGACTCCTTTGTAATTTTGCCCACATTTTTCACTTTTACGATATACCAGTCTAACATCATATACCCTATTCTTGTTCACATTTTATCTTCGTATCAACACTAGCTTTCATATACTTCGGGGATATCGCAGCAGTTTCACGCACATGTATTATACCATAGCTGTAAAATGTAATGTAACTTAATTAGTGCCTTCCCGATAGACCCTCGTCCTCAATTCTCCACCTCCCAACCTCTCTCATAGCCTCAGCATCCCCACGCTCAAGTTCCGGTGCATTTAACAATGCACTGACCATTACCCAAGGATCCTTCGTCCCACCCCACTTCAACACTTCCTGCCTATACTTCTCCCCCAACTCCCTATTCAGAGGATCCTTTTCAAATACCTGCTTCCACACCCTCGACGCAATCGCGCGATCAAACAAATACGAATAATACGTGGCACCATATCCGAACAGGTGTCCAAACTGAGTTTGGAAACTCGTACCGGGGACGTGGGGTATCAGCCCTTTGGTATTATGCAAAACCGCAAGCTCATGTGTGGTAGAAAAGGATGCATCATCGAGGACGGCGGGGGAGTGGTAGATCTGATCAAGGGACGCGAGGAGGATCTGAGAGTAGGTATCAATCGAATTGCAGGGATCTTCGCCGTGGTTGCTAAAGGGCCGGAGGCCCTTGAAGCCGTCGAGGTCGAAGAGTTGGAGAACTTGCCGGGATTTGAGGAAATGCTCCATGAGGATTGAGGGTAATTCGACGAAATCCGTTGCGCAGCGTGTACCGGAGACATTTTGGTATTCTGTACGACCGATCATGGCTAGGCCGAAATATGAGTTGGAAGGTCCTTGCTTGAAGGAGAAAGACACGTCAAACTTACAGTGCATTGCATGTCCCATCTCATGGAACAGGGTCATGACCTCCTGCCATTCGAGCACCGTCGGACCCTTCGATATCGAAGGCCTCACAAACTCGCAAAGTAGCACAACAAGTGGTAGCTGATACTCCCCGTCCTGGTTTGGCATCTTCCGCCTCTTGACCTTCTCAAACTCAACACTCTGCTTCACCAGATCCTCATATCCAGACACCATTCCGTCCGCTTCTTCATCATCTAAATCTGTCCTACGGGAACACCGCACAGTATAATGTGCCGCCCCGCTTGCTTTTCCACGTCTCGCAAATAGATCAGCATATATCCATCCAATTAAACCTTTATCTTCATCTATTACTTCTAGTTTCTGGACGTCCGAATGCCAGACTTCGCCTGCGGCGGAATCTGCGGGGCGAAGGGTAATTCCGTAGAGGTGTTGAAACAGTCTAGAGAGGCCCATAAATACAGTTCCGAGAGTGAGTGGGGGGAGGGGTATTGGGGGTGCTGGAGGTTCGGGCGGACAGTAAAAGTCGCGGTCCCAGGCTTGGATTATTGGGAGGGAGGAGAGTTTGTGGTGAGCCTGTTTGCGGGAGCTAAGGGTTCGAAGGGCGTGTCGCGCAGAAGTCCGGGTGTGATTCATAAGTGCATCCAAGAAATTCATGACATTTTCTACATAGGACTTTCAATACGTTTCATAGAAGTGGAAGCAAAGATACTACGTACCTGGAGTCTTGGCCATCTTGTCGTCCAGCGTCATATGCGCAAAACTCCTCCTTCCAACTAACCTCGCAAGTTCGGCTCTAGTCTTCAACAGCTTCTCAAGCGTGTCTATCTGCTGCTCCGTACTCGAATTTGCCGCAATATACATCCTCCTTCTAGGCTCTTCATCTGGTGCTGAACGCATAATCATATGGGCCTGTAGCGATCCTGGATAAACAAGAAGGTCACGTTTGGTAAACTGAGCTTGAAGCTGCAGCCTGACCCCCATGCCCTGATCTTTAATGCCTGCAAGGTCTCCTGGCCTAATCGACGCGGGAGGCCGTGGTGCACTCGCGTTCCCTAGAAACTCACGCCCGAGGACGAGTATATCGGAAGAGAGGGAAACGAATTTCTGACGTTCTTCTGGCGGAAGGTCGATAGCAGACTTCTCAAAGTCACGCCAGAAGATGAGGGCGGTCTGGTAGGCCTCTGGACTGAGGGTTTTGACAAGCGAGGGGTCAGATAGCACCACTTTGAGCACCTAGTTAAGAGAGAGATAGTTGAAACCTGATAGCTTATTTATCAGCAAAGTGGGACTCACCTCGTACAGGCCGACATGAGTATTAAGCACATTCATGAACTCGCACAGCTTCTCATAAGCATGGTCGGCAGCAGAGATGCAATGCTTGTCTGGGTGGGCATTGCGGATGAGTTCAGCAAGGTCGATGACGCTGCAGAGCATGTCACTGAGGCGGTCGAGGTTCTTGACGACCTTGAGGAGCTCGTCTCTGGAAGCGCGGGCATTGAGGATGCGGTTTGTGAGGATTTGAGCACGGACGAGAGTTGCATCTGCGAGAGAGATGAAAGCATTTGGATGAGAGAGGTGAGGATGGCCGAAGAGACCGGTGGAAGTAGCTGCAGGAAATCTGATAGAGGAAGGAGAGTCGAAGAGATTGAGGATATGTCTGTCTGCTGATGAGGCAGTTGACGCGTGTTTTGCCAAGAGACAGCGACGGAGAGTGAACTGGCTAACGAGACTTCTCGCAGACCGTGCGAGCATGAAGAAATACAGTCAATTCCCTCACCACTTGCCATTTTCACAACACACACACCACCACGTGATGTCTTAAATACCAAAAATGTAAATGCAATATATCTATCCATACATCAATATCAATCCCCATTCACTTCTCTCCCGATACTCTCCCCCTCCGACGTCCCTTCAGCCTCAGGTTCAGTTATCGGCTCTACTGCGTATACCCAAAACTTTGACCGTTTCTTCCCTGCAATCTGCTCCATCGCAATCTCACCCGGCTTCAGCCCTGCCGCGCCCGTCCTCTTCACCTTCACCTCCCGCGTCTCACTCTCATTCACCTGCCCGCCCACACTCGAACTTCCGTCTGCAGATCCAACACTCGTCGTACTTTCCTCTGTCCGTGCTCTTTTCGGCGCTCTTTCTACTTCGAATGGATCCTGGAACCCAAGCCGCGCTGACCGCCGTTCCCCTCTCCATCCCCCTAGACTCGACTCAGTCGACCCCTCTCTCTTTCCATTGGCATTCAGCGTAGCCGTTCGCGCTGATCTCCGTGTCGCAACAGGTGCTGCCCCTCTCCGCCGTTTCCGTCCATCTTCAGGCTCTTCCTCCATCTCAAACTCATCATCCTGCTCCTCCGCGAACTGGTATTCATCCTAACATTACAAGTACATCAGGATAAACGTAAAATCAAAGAGTACACCCACTTACCTCGCTTTCTTGATTATAATATACGTAATCCGGTTTCTGGGCCTGCCGTCGTGTTCGCGTTTCGCGAAGCTCGGCTTGGGCCATTAATATCCGATTCTGTTCAATCTTCTTGCGAACTCTGGCTACCCGCTGATTGTGCGGAAACGAAGCAGATATGAGCATTCCATTTAGACAAAGCCCGGTTGTTGTGTGAAATGTGTTGATCATGAACAAAATGGAAAGATAGATTCCATGTTGGTGTCGCAACGAAACATGAAACTGTATGGGTAATAAAGTGTTTGAACTTACTGTTAGCTCTGTGTCTATCTTCTCAACCCTTTCCTGCAATCCTTCTACCAAATCAAGATGTGCCGTATCGATTTTCGACTTCTTTTGCCCCTTTTTGATCACCGGAGCACTCGATTTGAGCTCGTCAATAACAGCAAGATATTCCTCGCGCGTTGAACAAAGAGCCTTGAACGAAGCAGACATCTTCCAAGGATTCGTAGAGATATAAACCCGCGGCGAATCTAATCATCACAACAACCAAAGAAAATCAGGTCAGTTCCCGGAAATTGAATACCGAATCAGATAACACAACAAAAAGGGGGGCGGAAAGACCCGACAAAGTCGTCCCAGAATGTTCCCAAGCCGATAAACAGCATAGCAATTCAAAGTAAACGAGCACGGACCATCAGCAATCCAATATCTCCCCCTCTTCGAATCCTGTCCAAACGGCTTGAGTTCCAGGATATCACGCTCAGGCACACTGTCCGCAGCGCCGGCACCCTTTTCCTTCTTGTGTTTATGGTGCACCACGCCCCACGCACGATCTATAACCGCCTTGATTTCCTGCGCATGCGTGAGCTGCAGCTCCACCAACTGCCGTAGTATTTTCAGCTACAAAGAAAGAGAACCACTTTGAGCACTAGTTTGCATCAAAGAGATGCATGAGCTACAACAATGACCCACTTTGAGATCCCAGTCGGCCGCAAAGAACCCACATTCCATCCCCTCAAACGGATCCACATTCCCCTTGTTATTCTCATCCCAAAACACCGTCCGCTCATTCGACTTGAAGTATTCCGACAACACGCCCACGAGCGTCGTCGAGATTTGATCAATACTACCAACACAAAGAACCGAAACGCGTGCGCCCAAACCAACCGAGGCGCGTGTAGTGGAGAGAGGTGTATGTTAAATGAGTATTATAAGCAAACGCGCGAATTGATCGACTCCTATATGAGAGTACACACCTGAGGTTACGTGTCTGCGGTTTGAGGTTGAGGATGAATCGGCCAAGAATTTTCGTAAGTATGTCATTTGGTTCGCGCGACATAAGTGCTTCTTCAAAACTAACCCCCACACCAGAGCACCAAATAGCACATATACAAAGGGCCCACGGTCCATCAACAAAAGAACATCCACTAAGAACACGCGGGTACTCACTCCATAGGACTTTCGAACCCAGGTATCTTGCCCTTTAAGTTTGTAAACCTAAGGATGAACGAATATACAAATAAGGACTCCCATCGGTCTGATGGATGTGTTGCGGCCGACGGTGGGCAGACGTGTCCTTTGCGTTCTGGTCGTACGCCTGGTGCGGCCATGGCGAGGGAGGAGGGGTGGACGTGAGGGAGGAGGCCGAAAACGCGCCTGTAGCCAACCCTTGGTGCAGTTGGTGGTCAATGAAGAAACGCGGTATGATGGCTTGCTTAAGTCACAACCTTAATCCTCATTTTTATATCCCGGAACAAATATATTACAATATCCCATTAAGCTTCTTTTCTGTTACATGTGCATTGTCTTTTGACCGTGGCATTCCATTGATTGCCCTTAGATTCCATCCATTAGATGCTTCACAATTGTGCCACCAGTACCTATTGTCCACCAGGCAGGAAAGCCAAAAACCACCAGCGGCCGATGGGTCCGTGCCACGCTGTGGCCCTACTCAAAGAAGTCACGAATCATGTAGCCTGACAACGGTGTTTACCTGATTATACCTTATCCGGTTTGACGCGGTGGGCTGAGCCAGCTTTTTAGGGCAACATGCACACAGAGCTGATTTCAAGATGTGATGAAAGGATGAGAAACCCTGTAGATCCACGGTCGAAAAGACCAACATCATGTACACATTCGACGAGAAGGCTCTAGATACAGCAATCTAGAGTAATACATCAGCAAAAAATACTTGATGGGCGCACAGGCCACTTACCATACACAAATGATCTCAAAACTTAACATCATAACGACTCTCCTCCGTTGAAACCCCCATCTCCGATGTTCTGCGCAGACGTCTTTGCGTCTAAAAACAGCTCGTTCATCTCATCAATGTCTTCAAGTTCAATTTGGGACCGCCCGGCCAACGTTGCGGCAATGGAAGCTGGTGTCAACAGTTGGAGGGCGTATCTAAGGGAATAAAATTTCAGGTCCTGGGAATGCACTGCGCGGATGGAAGAATCGAACCGTAGGGAGCTTCGCTCTCCTTCTTCCGCAAGCTTTTCTTGCACTTCGGACCCAAGCTTGAGCCCCTCCACTTGGGCACGGATCTGGACAACTTTGCCAACCTCATCGCGTGTATAGGTTGACGTTTTAACAATCAAACACCTATCCACAAGATCAGATTGAATCCCAGAATGATCAACACCCTTAGATACATACCGATCAAGTAAATCCACGGGAATACCGTGTGGGGATACGATATCTGTTGTGCCTCGCACTAGAGCATTCCCTCTGTTCGTTGCCAAAATTACAGTGGGTGCCATTGGGGATTCCAGAAGGGCGTTGAGATAGGTAAAGCACTCAATATCCAGCATGTGCACCTTTTGTCACATCAGATCCACGTCTGGATCAAAGCTCACGACACGCTCACCTCGTCAATAAACACAACACCCGGAACAACTTCCGCAACGCCCTGATCAACATACCCTTTCACTACACGGTTCACCTCCCGCCGCAACTTGTCTGTCACCTCCGTCCTCCCACTCTTCACAAGGCTACCCATTACGCTCATGATGTCTTGACCCCCTTGGGGCCGTGCGTTCGCTGCGTCCAAGTCTCCTAGCGTCACATCTTGCACAAGCTCTTTCCGTTTATGCACGTCCCCTTTCGGTAATGGTACGTATGTTTCGGACTCAAGGTCATATGAAGATGCATACGCATCGGAACGACCCACCCGCTGTAAAATGATTTGATATCAGAGTTCACCTCAACACTATCCGGCTACATGTAGACACACCTTGACAGCACCTGTATTAGCTTCAATATAAATCACATCACCAACGATGATCTTTTCTTTGAGGATTGCCTCATATATGCTGGGGTCCAACTTGAGCTGTTTTGTTCCTTTGACAGTTTTAAGGCCCACGATGACGTGAGAGACGGTTTTACCATATCCACTGAGAGGATTTTCGGACTCGGTTGGTGTCAGTTCTGTCACTTCGCCCTCATAAACTTCCTTTGTTTCTTTTATCCGCAGACCTGAGAAACTGGAGAGATCAGCATCTCGAATGAAAAACAAAAACGGGTGATGCGATAGGGCAAATGTGTCGTCAAGTGGAAAAGTATAGCTGGATCATAACGCGCGACATAGATCGCTGTAATCATTCCACATCATCGCCATTTCCGAGCACACCAAATACACAAAAAATTTCGTGGCCGTGAAATATTCCACTCACCGATAGCCCGCCTGAAGGCTTCCGCGAGCACTTCAGTCTTTTTCACCTCCGAACTGTACACCTCTGAGCCAACCATTGGGCAAAAAGGCACTTTTGCTCCCAATTCCTGAGCGACAGCCAATGCAAGAGCTGTTTTTCCTGTCCCTGGCGCACCAACAAGTAACAGCGCTCGGCCGGAGAATCTACGCGACTTGACGAGTTCAACTACGACACCACATGCCTACAAACCAATCAATACACGCCCAAATCGCCTAGTCAATAACAAGAGTGCATTTGCATGAGCGGAAAACCTACCTCTCGTGCTTCCGCCTGGCCTACAAATCCGGCGGCACCAGAGGCTGCATGGCCTTCATTGTTGAGACCTAGACCCTTGATATGTGAATGAGGGGCGATGCGCGACGAGCGTGCCGCCGTCGAGGTTGTAGGTGGCAGAGGTGCATTGTGCGCGGGCGCAGATGATGCTGCGGCGGATGTAGTTGCTTTCATGACGCGCTTTTCGGTATTGAAGGTTACAGAATGCTCGAAGACGATACAAGTGCGTATCAGAAAAGGCAGGTATTTCTCATTGATGTAATGATGCCATCAAGTGACTCCTGTCTTTACTCTTCGGTAGTCTTCAGTACTCAGTCCAACGACAATCTACAGTTTATTACCGAACACAAGATCGGCCCGACTGAATTCAATTGAAGAGACAACCGTTCAGGTACCTCAATGTACGCTATGGTCAACAGAAAAGTTTGTCACACGCAAAGATCTACGACACAATCGGCCATGCTTGCGATGTTCACGACTGTCAAATAGGCGAGACCTAAATTCTCAAAGTCGTTTTGGATAGGTCATGTTTCGAAATCCGTTTTATAGAGAATCATTTGACCTGTGGTAGTCTGCAAGATAGCGCACGCCGCTCAAGTGACGCATGGGTCATGGTTGACTTCCAATCATTGCCAGTAGAGCCGGAATAATCATTCGGAATAATCTCTGTGTACACACATAGACATAGTATAAGTACATTGCGGGAGTGGATATTTGCATTGGCAAAATCTTAGCCTGGTCCGACCTGTATGTGGTGGTAAGTTCCTGCATGATAGAAAATATACTCTGGTACTCGCCTTAGGTATATCGTGGTGTTCACTGAGAGCCTCGAGCTTAGAATTAAATTCGTTGACTCGGTCTTTGTGAGTCTTCCCTGCTAATTTTGAAACTCGTTGCACCAGCTTGGTGAAGGCTGAGTGATAGTCTAGTTCTAACGGGCGAAACCACGTACCCGCTTCTTCTGGACCTCCTCAAAACGTTTCTCGGCTTCTGTTTTCCTCGAGACCCCACTGCTGCTGCCAGCAATGGCGGGGGAATTGCGCCCGCTTCCTGAGGCAGAACCAGATCTCTCTTCTTCCCCAGAAATTGCCTTCTCTACCTTTTTCAACTGCGGTTCGTTTGACGCCTCCCTACGTTTAGACTTCTTTTTCTTCCTGGGAGACACCGGTCAGCTCAGCCCAATAATAATCAGCAGAACTTACTTCTTCACAATACCACCGTCGATGACACCCCCTTTAAGTTTGAGGGAGCCACCTGGCCGTAGATCATACTCTGACATGGTGGACGTTGAGTATTAAGACGACATGACGCGAAGGGTCTGGCGGAGCCGCTGAGAATAGATATGAACACGTGCCTTAAACCCGGTCACCCTGTGCAGAGGGTTGGCTGAGCGAGTCTCCAGCTCACGACATCATCTTACCATCGTCTTGCGTGTCGAGGAACGTACTCCACCATTACGACCTTCCGCATACCAATCCGTCCACGAGAAGAGAGTTTCTGAGCCTTCGAAAATTTTGCATCATGGCGGTCTTGTCTTCGCCAATCCTCCTCATCCAGTCAATACCCCCTGTTACGCGTGCCTTTACAATTGCTACGATCGTTTCTTCAGGGCTTTATGCATGGCTAAGCTACCAGGGAATGGGACAAACGGCAGCACAGTATCTGCTCCTTATCCCCGGCTCAAGTCTCTTTGCTCCATGGACTTTTTTGACGATGGGACTTGTCGAAACCTCAATATTCGAGGTGAGTGACCTCAATAAACATTGCCCATTTTATTGCTCAATATGGTTTCAGTTTATTGCATCCATGATATTTGTGCCTGCCTCGCTTAGGTACTTGGAGAGGTTGTGGGGGACCATTGAGACTGCCAAGTTCATTGTGGTGTCGATTGTTGCTTCAAACATCATCGCGTTCGGGCTTAATTGGATTGAATTCATTGGGACAGGCAATGCAGAGCTTTTCTTGTACGCCTCTCACTCTAGTTATCCTCACAGCGACCGTTGACGCACCTCGCAGGTATGGTATGCGTTACCACGGACAAATGGCACTCCAGATCGCCTTGCTGGTTGCGTTCACGCAACTTATCCCGGAACATCAAGTTCAAATTCTTGGTGTCATAAAAACGCGTGTCAAGGTGTGTCTTCCCTGGAGGTGCCTTGGTTCTTGCCTGACAACCTTTGATTAGAGCTTGCCAATGGCCTATCTTACGCTTTCTACAGTGCTCTGCCTTTTGGGCTTGCAAAATCCTTGGATCCTCATCCAGTTCGGATGGTTTGTAGGCTGGATATATCTACGTTTTTACAAGAAGAACCCAGGAGAGTCAGTTGGCGGTGTTGATACGTATGGAGACAGGAGCGAAACATTCTCCCTCGTGTCGTGGTTCCCACCCTTCATGCAGTGCGTATACTATCACCCGGTGATTTCATGATACGCCTAACTGCCTACATAGTAAACCACTCACGATCCTTGGCAACCTCGTCTACAAATTGGCAAACCGCTTCCACTTAATTCCCACTTTGTCCAGTGATCTCGAGGGGGGCACATACAGCCCAATCCCACTCAGTGGGCGTGCGGAAGCCGAGAGGAGAAGGTTCGTTGGACGTACCAAATATTCATCATTATATACTGAGGCCACCTTCAGAGCCCTAGCCCTAAAAGCTTTGGACCAACGCCTCGCCAATACCTCCTCACCTGTTGGCTCTACATCCTCAAACCCCAATACGCAAACCGCTCACCCTCCATCTGCCACCCAGTCTCGGTCAGATGGTAGTAGCCCCTCGATTGGTACTTCACCTGCTAATGGTCGCGCTCACGACCGAAAGAAGAGTATCAGTGAAGTTGATGTGGGAGAAAATATGAAAAAGTCGGATACCCGATAATTGTTCACAAGCACGACCGCTGGTAAGGGTTAGGGAAGAAGTCCTGAGGCTACCCGTCGACCCTCAGGTCCAGCTGAACGATCATATTCTGTACGCCGTTCTGTAGAATTGTTACAGTACTTGCTTTTTGCCGTTTACCTCTTAATTTGAATTGTGTTGCCCTAGGATTTTTCAAGTTGACATGATATAGCAATTGGTCCTAATTTCGAGATAGCAGTGCCGGAGTGCAGAACTACACAATAACGACCTTGACCGATACTCGCTTAAATATTCCGGTACGAGAAGCCAGCCGGCTAAATATCAGAAACGAAATGAGCACCGCAAATCCACCCAGCAAGCATCTGGCTCCTGAGAATGAGATTGTTAGGCAAAAAGCACATGGGGACCTCTGGTTTACGCATGGAAGAATTTAATAGCTTAGGCAACTGATCCAAACTATGGGTGTTTTGATATAGTCAAGTTACTGTCGATTGGCTTATATAAACACACATTGTCATCCTAACGTCTACTCCCACAAATATCCTCATGTTTCGACGCTCGTCTACCACACAGACCACGACACCATCTAGACCACCCTTTCTTAAAACTCCATCGGCTGCACCGGTTCCCGAAGGTCAGATCAAACAACCCGTGTCCAACACAACTATGACGACCGCCATCGGGGAAGTCCAGGATTTCGATACCGGTGAACTCTTCACAAAACACACAGTTTCTGAGATTAAGGCCATCCAGAATCGCCTGAGGTATCTACCTTCTTTGCTTACTTAGGAAAGTAGCCAATGTTAAAACATGAATAGAGCAGATGCTGATGTGAAGAAGGAAGAACTGCGACAGATGGTTGGGTGCGTTTAATTCTCCCGAAGTCGTAATAGAGATATTCCCTGACGTTTGGGCTGGCTTCCGAAAGCGCAGAGAACGGTATCGAGACTTACTACAAGCATCATCATCTATCATTTCTATTGCACGCTCTTCGAAACAGGTGGTAAAGGCCCTGGACGAGTCGAGGGTCGCAATACAGAGTCAAAAAGATCCCCCATTGCCGAAAACTTCTTCAGTTGCCAGTGTACAAGGTAACTTATTTTGTTTTGCTCTGTCGAAACATTATAGCCGCAAACTGATGAATTATTGCCTCCTTTGTTAGACAGGCACTTGCACACCTTGCAGATCCTTGCTGCGCATATGAAGTTATTGCTTGACGCGCCCGAACATCTATGGCGATTAATTGAACGAAAGAAGTTTTTCCCTGCTGCATGGTTATTTCTTCTCGCAAGAGTCGTTCATCGCGCATTGGTTCGAAGTGACGAGCAGGACGAAGAGGCATGGAGAAGTCAAGGGGTGGATGTATTGGTTGAATTTCCACTCATCCAACGCCAGTGGGACGTAGTATCACAGTTCCGGTCGCAAATTATCCATAAGGCAACGTTATGGCTGAGAGATGCGTCTAGCTCCATCGAGGTTCGTCAACCTCGGTTTATGGCCTTTCCGCTGACTGATAATGGTTTTGCAGGATACATGCGCCACCTTGGTGACATTGCATCTTCTTGATTCCCGCCCGCTTCACGACACATTGGCTTCGATGTTGTCACAGCGTTCTAAAACGATGAATGCATCTTTGGCTGCCAAAAGCCAGGTCGGCTCATCGTCGATGTCAAATTCGAGACACTCTGCTAATGGGAAAATCACATTCTCGTTCTCTCAAGATACATCAACGTCATCTTTGGTCAAACCGCGCATTAAGGAAGTCAAGGAATCGCTTCACAATGCTCTCACTATCATTTCACAAACCATGCATGCAGCACGTGGAGTATTTGATGGCAATTCTGGTCCCTCGCTCGTAGAATGCGTGCTTGAATTCATTCAGTCCGATGCGGACAAAAACATCAACATCCCAGTAGAGCTCCATCTGACAACACAAGCATTACTTACGAACGTAACCTCCACCGCCCACTTTCAACTGCTCCCGAGAAACCTACAGTCATACAAACCCTACGTCGACTTGACATCACCGTCGGCATCCCTACGACAGGATCAGTTCTTGAAACAACTGAATGAATGGTTTGATCAGTCGACACAGCTATTGCAGGGTGCTGTGGAGAGGTGGTTCAGGGAGCTAGAGACAGTGAAGGAAGTCTGGAGTGTTCGGGTGACCTGGAAAAAATGGGTTGGCGTGTCAACACTAACCGAGGAAGAAAGGGCGCGGACACTATCTACCATAGACAAGATTTGTAGGGTAAGAATTGTGGAGATATGGAAATCGATGCTAGAAATCGCATCAGGGACATTCAAAACCACATTGGAGGTCTCGTTACGGTCTGTTAATTCTAATGAGTTTGAGACAGGTGTGTACAATCTCTCACCAGAGTTCCCCTATCTGACTCTCCCGCAGACGATTTGCCAGTAGATTACCTCTTCAATACTGTGCCATTACCTATCCTATCTCAGTCATCCGGCAACTTTGATATCCCTCTCCGGAAGTATCAATCCTCCTTAAGACAACAATTACTCGGACGAACAACGCCAGTAGACAATGTTCTGAATGCCCTGGAACAATGTGCTAGACATGTGCACGAAGAAATCTCTTTCATACGATCCGACTCGCGGAATGAAACCAGGTATGCGAGTCCACCTTCGACCACCTAAAGGCACCTTGCTAACTATCATCTAGGTCGATCATTGACCTTCTCACAGAACTGCATGAACCAGCTGCAGACAAGTTGACGAAATCCTCCCTACATGCTCTGGAGAGTGCTATCGACCAAATACGCGGCGACGATGGTAAACTTGGTTAGGTGTCTTCTGTCCAATCGCCTCACTCTCTGGATAGATGATTCCATTCGCAAGCTTGTATTTTTGGGACAAGTCACAGAAGATTTGGCTTCCCGGTCTTGTTTCATTGACCAAATCGGTTGCGGACGGTCATCTGGCGACAGTGAGTTCAGCCTGATGAAACAGTCCATCCACCTAATTCCACACATAAATAGGTTTTATAGAGCAACTGGATACCCTCAATGACACTATTCTGGATTCCTGGAGACACAAGACAGTCACGCGTATAATCCGCCGAGTAACACCCTCCTCGAGGGTGATACCCAGCTCATCAATAGGTGCAAACACTTGATCTGATTTTGTGGATGTAAATTAACTCTGCGATAGGCCCTGCCCCGGAACTCGTTCAAGCATTGATGTCACTATATGCAGCTATGCAGGAGGTTACGTTCAGGTGGAACAGAGCAAAACAGACAACCATCGTTGAAGACACCTTGCCTCTTTTTGTGAAAGCATGGCTGGGTGAAGGAACTCGACGTGTAGAAATCACAGAATACAACCTTTCACTCTTACGGGAACTCGCGAAGTTGTCCGGATCGAATGCTTCAAGAATCATACAACAACTGGACAATAAGCTAAAACAGCCCGTACGTGTCCGTCAACTTCTCGCGCATCGCCTCGACTGATGTGGCCTTATCAAGGTTAATTCATCAATGTCCGAATACACCAAACGACTACAGACCTTCCTTCCAGCAACTCTCACCTGTCCTGATCAGGAGAATTCGCAAAATGGCAGTGCAACAAGCGCAGATAAATTCCCAAACTTGCTCCGCTATGGACCGCCGCCGACGGGTTATCAGCAACTTCAGACCTCTCCTGATTTCGCTAAGCCAGGCCCGCGCTTTGGACTACTATTGGTGGGTGGGGATAATAGTGGATGATATATAGTCTTGTAGCCAGAAATTTCGTCGGGATGAAGAGACACGATTTTCTGTCTGGATAGCCGGTTGATCCGAGTCCTCAAGTTAGCCAACTCTATGGCAGTACCTCTTTTGTTTGAGTTCGTTTTATTGTCCCAGAGCGCTCTTGGATTGTGCATGACTACCTGTGAGCATATGATCGGCATGTGAGGTAAGGCGAAAGATGAGAGGATCGTTGGTGGCTGTGAAGGTCACTCACGCCTTCATTTGTTACCTTGTTGTAAACCGCAGCCCTCCCAATCTAACACTCCTGTGGGGACCGACAACATGATCGGGAGCGTAGGGAGTTTGAATTGAGGGCCGCGCATTTGTTCACACAGAAGTCATACATTCATTTGTATCACAGCGCATAGGCGTACACACTATACTCGATGACATGTAGAAAAATCCTGCGTAGGTGGCGTGGCGCTATACTCCTTAATTGATCGGAAGGTGTGTTGGGTGAGAGCGGGGAAAGAACAGCTTTAAACTCCGTTCTATGTATCTACCCAAGGATTGTTTCATATGTAAGACATATCTATACTCCCTGCGACCATTAACCAAGACGATGTCCCTACTTTTAATGGATGATGACAAGCAAGGTTTCAAGCACGATGATTTTATATTTACACGCAAGGTTGACCTCTTCGGAGGGTACGAGTTATGAGGAGGCAACAGAGGCAACAGCGGTGTGTTCAATGAAGTTCCATGCTTTCACCACACTTATGTGATCCCCCCAAGCACATGCGTTTCTTCCGCAAGTCTGTGACTCCCAGAAATCGTAAAGAGTTTGATGATCTGTAATTTCCATTTTTCTGACAGCTCATATAAAGAGTCTGACACCTTCTACAGGATGGAGCTGGGGCGTAAATTCATGAGCGAAGGTATTTTTGGTATGACCCACCCCATCTACGAACACGAAGGCCGCAAGTGGGTCCTCTTCTCGGTCCCAGACAATTCCTACGATGCGACGGCGCTTCCGGCATAATTGAATTAGCATTATAACAGCTTTTTGTTCAGAACCTCGTTGGAGTACGGAGAGTTTTTTTAAATCATTGCTGTTATTGTCATTGTTAAATGACGGAATATAGTGAAGTTTGTTATTGTTACCATTGTCTGGCCGCTCGAGTGGGTGGTACAAGGATGAGGTACAAAATGCAATCGATGTCGGGGACACCCCCCTGCAGAAATCCTTGGGGATCTCTGAGACCTAATATGTTGGCGGCCTCGGCTGCCTTCCTTACCCTAGTATTGTCATAATCAGAAGGGTAATAATGTTGACGAGAAAAGAGGATACTAACCTGTTATACTCAGGTGATGAGGGGGAGTGTGAAATATCCGCCCGGTTCAGTGCTACCCGGAACGAAGTTGCGGTGTGCAAGAACCGGTGTCCCTGGTTCCACCTTGTAACCAATGCGAAGCCAAGTGTAGGCAAAGCGGAACCCTGTCGAACTACCCCCTTGACAAACTCGAAGTCGCCCATCGGAAGGCCCGCATCAATATCAGCGCGAGAATAGGTTGCATTCAAACCATCGAACCGTGCTCGTGTTGCGAATACTTTAAAGGCCTTGTTGTTGACTCTCCAGATGCCTATGGCCTCCCGACTACGGATGCCCTCGCCCCCAAGCAAAATTGATTCCACGTTTGTCCCCATATGAATGAAGGTGACGTCTGGAAGTGCCGTCCCGTCGTTCATGTTGTATGGTAATGAAATAAAAGTGGTCGGGGGACGAGGTTGTGGTTCTGTGGAGGCCAAGCGATGCTGCCATGTTTTATAGAGGCCGTCACGGCGTCATCGTTTGTTTGGAAGTTCCAATTGCCTTGTATGCAATTGAGCAGGGAAAAAGAGGTTTTCTGCAGTCGGGCGTGTAGGCACAGTGTTCAAGTCATCCCGGCCAGAGTTCCACACAGGAAGGTATGTGTTAGTCCTGAGGTACGCGGACGACGCGTTAGTTGTTGAAGCATAAAGACACTTGTTGCTCGGGCGCTTTTTGAATCTTCTAGTCAATAATCGTGTTTTCAACGATCAGATGTACTGGAACAACCGTTGAGGACACTGGACAGGGTTATTGAGATTCATAGTGTAGCCAATAATGGGTGATATCTCATATCACTGTATCAACACACATAAGAGGAGATCATTGTAATTCAAAAGGTAACCGTCGCACATGTGCAGTGACCACAATACAACACGGAGTGGATA
>QFDT01001446.1:0-28927 GCA_003315915.1 Macrolepiota dolichaula
CCTCGCGAGCCCGATTGCTCGCGAGGTATCTCCTCGCGAGCCGGCCCTTCCGACGCCTGTCTCGGTTCAATTCTGAGGGGTTCACTAGCGCAGCTGTGTGCTGACTAATCGCTAGGCTTGAGCCGTAGCTAGAATGCTATATCGCAAACCGGTCTTTGAGGAGTTGTATTATTCTAAATAGACTGACGTCGCTAACCGTTTTGGGTGGATAGGGTTGCGTCGCTAGACCTCAGGGCCCGTTCGCCTTAGTGATCCGTTGATCTACTGATCCGGGGCGCTATTGATAGTCGTAGCAAGACACTTTGAACGTGCTAGCGAGGCTCCGCTCGCTAGATGGACTTGTAGCTAAGGGTATGTTCGTCCAAAGCTAATAGTATTACTCCTCGATACCGTACACTTTTCCAGTAAAGGGTACTAATGACCAGTCTCTCTAGCGAGGTTCATAGCTAGGTACTATATCACTCCTAGCGAGGGTTCTTTGAGGTTACTAACGACCTAACTAGTGATATTCCTAGCTCCTGTAATGGATTCACGATTGAAATCGTTTCGGCCGTAACAACGTGTTGCATATCCAACCACGTGCCTATCGGCACCTACCAAGAGTGCTTCTTCCCAGACGCCCCCATGTCGTGTCCATGCGGTCATATGCTGGAAACACGTGAACACATTATTCAGGACTGCCCACGGTTCAAGCAGCTGTTCTCAAATGGGCGCTACAACAACCTGGCATGGCTAATTAAATTCTTGGACGACAATCCTTTGGTGTTCACTTTCCCTCCAGATGACGGAGATCCCCAATGGAGAGAGACCATCCACAACCAAGCCTTACATAGTCGGGATTGGCAGCAAACTTTCATTGAAGATGTGCACTAGGCGTTGGACATTGGACTTACAGTTAGTATTTCACACTTCCCTCTTTTTCTTGTGGTGGCAGTTATAGGGGATTAGCAAAACCTTCTTCTGCCCCCTCCACATTCCTGGATCCGCTTCTTTTCTATGTTGTTTCTGTTTGTCGACTTCTGCTTTGTTATTGCAGTTGGCGCCACCTCTCATCTTCATGTTTGGACTACTAGTTTAGTTTTCCTCTCTTCCTCGACTCGACTCGCTTCGCTTGTCTCGTCTTGGACACAATAGTTTGTCATTTCTCTTTCTTCTGTCTCGGCTGTGTTTCTAGTTTTTGGTCTTGGGACTGCTATTGTGCACTCATTTGTACTTAAGTAGATCTTAGTGCAATAAAATTGGATATATAAAAAAAAAAAAGACCTTGTTCCTGTTGTGTTCAAGAGTAAGGTCCATGGAAGTGATAAAGGAAGAAACAGCTGCATAGATCTGTGAAAGTAGGACACAGTTAGTGAAGAATGATTTAGATTGAATAAGAAAGAGTCTGTCATCAATAAAGAAGAGTAGTTTACATTGGGTGTCTGAGAAAAAGCAGTAAACAAGGGGTGAGAGAAAGAGAGAGGTAAGAATGGGAGAAAAGGCTAAGCCCTGTCTGACACCAACAGAAGCAGAAAAATAGGGGAAAAATTCCATATTCCAAGAGTATGAGGTGAACCTAATAGAAAGATAGTCAATGAAGAAAGAAATGAGGCAAGGTAAAAAGCCATGACATTCAAGAATGAGGGAAGGAATGATTGATAGAGGCGAAGAATTGTGCCACATCAAATGCAAGGATGCTAGATTTGAGGCTGTGTTTCTAATCTTTGTGGACACAGTGAGTGAGGTAGATGCCAATGTCTTTGGTAGAGCAATGGATGAGGTGTTATGGACCCAGGGTGTTATGGACCCAGGGACTCACGTCCTAGTTCCTGAGGGCCAGAACCTTCTCAGAGTCATCGCTGGACACACCTCCGATTACAGGCTCACACCTCTTCCCCCTGTCTACGACTGTGCCGAGCTGAATGCAGTTCTACAACAAGCTATGCATGCGGCTCCCTACCGCCACATAGTCGGAGATGGTGAAATTCTTAGCACGTATCCAATGTGCTGGATGGCAGCCATTGAGAATGGATGGCGCCCCTATCCGGTCACGGATAATTGTACCACATGGCGACATCCTTACATGTTCTACGACGAGCAGGAACTTCCAGAAGTTCTTGCTGCACTCATTGAGTCAGGAGAATACGGCCATCACTATCCATCGCAGCCTTGGCTGTTCGATGATGTGTCCGATGCTTCTTCTGACTCCTCAGAAGATGTACCACTCCGTGCTATTGCCTCCTATTACCAGGAGATGTCCTTGGAGATCGTCCCATATGATCTCTCGTCCTCACCCTCATCTTCCTCGGCCTCCTCATCCTCGTCCGCAGCGCCTACGCCTCAGGAGTCCTCCACGGGCTTCCCCACCTCGTCCAAACGTTCTACCATCTCAGATAATGATGACTCAGAGTAGATAGAACGTTATAGTAGATTATGGACTACGATCTAGATACAGACTGACTCATTGGACGCTCTGTAGTGTACTAGTAGTTTCTCTCTTTCGATCGATGACTTGGACAGACATTTATGACTCGTAAATACAGTAGTACACAACGACCTTGGACTTGCATAAATAGGCGTAGATTACAGGATCAAAAACTCAAGTTTTTGATTCTCTTCTGTTGTAACTTAACTGTTACCCGTCTAATCCAAGATTGGTTGACCTTAACTTCTAATCCTCTGAAGTTAACGGACCCATAGCTGCGACGCTTCAACGCTATCGGTTGCTGATTATACTTTGGTATCGTCACTTCGCCAATTCACCTATTAGCAGGCTGGTTAAGGATCTCGGTCCTTAATTAGCTAGGCGCCTCCTAACTTAGGTCTAGGAGCCCGCTGAACCATAACACAGGGACTTATGTCCTAGTTCCTGAGGGACAGAACCTTCTCAGAGTTATCTCTGGACACACCTCTGACTATAGGCTCACTCCACTCCCCCCCATCTACAACAACAATGAGCTAAATGCAGTTTTACAATGAGCTATGCATGCAGCTCTGTACTGACACATTATTAGAGATGGTGAAGTCCTCAGCACTTACCCTATATGCTGGATGGCAGCAATAGAGAATGGATGGTGCCCCTACCTGGTCATAGATAATTGCACCACATGGCAACACTCCTACATGTTCTATGATGAGCAGGAACTCCCACATGTCCTTGCTGTGCTCATTGAGTCAGGAGAATATGGGCATCACTACCCATTGCAGCCTTGGCTGTTTGATGATCTGTCCAATGCTTCTTCTGACTCCTCAGAAGATGTCTCCCTCTGCACCATCACCTCCTTATTATCAGGAGATGTCCTCAGAGATTGTTCCCTATGATCTCTCATCCTCATCCTCGTCTTTCTTGGCCTCCTCATCCCCCTCCACAGCGTCTACAACTCAGGAGTCCTTCACAGGCTTCCCCACCTCATCCAAACAATCTACTGCTTCTAGTAACAATGACTCAGAGTAGATAGAATATTATAGTAGATTATGGACTACAATCTAGATACAGACTGACTCATTGGATGCTCTGTAGTGTACTAGTAGTTTTTCTTTTTCAATCTATAACTCAAACAGACATTCATGACTCATATATACACTAGTATACAAAGACTCTTGGACTTGCATAAATAGGCATAGATTACAGGATCAAAAACTCCAAGTTTTTGATTTTCTTCTGTTGTAACTTCACTGTTACCTGTCTAATCCAAGATTGGTTAATTCTTAACTCTATTCCTCTGAGTTAAGGGACTGATAGCCACAATGCTTTAACACTATCTGTGCTTACTGATACAGTGGTATTGTAACTTGCCAATTCACCTATTAGCAGGCTGGTTAAAGACCCGGCCCTTAATTAGCTAGGCACCTCCTAACTTAGGTCTAGGAGCCTGCTGAACCATATGTTATGGTTCACCTAGAGGGCACCATGAGGATGGCCACTAGGCTAGTCAACACTGAAGGATCACTTCAACAATCATCTTCAGCTGACAACTGTTATGGTCTCAACGACAAACCCTCTACATTGGCTATACAAGTGGCACCTTGAACTACTCGACATTCCGGACTACAAAGAAGTACCGGGCTGATCTACCTCTCCACACAGAACCCCTCCACCCCCTTGGTATGAGTCCCAGTACCTCAACCATCACCTTTGCCAGGTATGGGATAATTCATCATTCATCCATATCTATCGGCACGGACTCTATGAGACTATGATTGCTCAGCCCACACTCACCAGAGCTGACAACTACAGATGGAGGCAGATTGTTGGAGATACGTCCTTCACCCACCCGTACCTGATGGGCCATCCCTACGACCTCTGCCAGACCAACTCCCCTATTGACCTCAGTATTAGCCACTTCCCCATATCGTCATCACCTTCAGATCAAGAGAACTCCGATAGTGCGGATTCCGTAGATCTGTCGTCTTCCATTTCACAGCAAGCTTCCATTCCCAGAATGCTATCTTGTTCCGACATTCCTTCCAATCCCATCAGCAGTGTTTCATCTTAGTTAGCAATGGACAAAATAGTAAAGACAGAAGTATCTCAAATTGTATAAATAATGGACTATTCTGTAGTTGAAGCTCCAGCTTCAACCTTCTTCGTTTGTCTCCTCTCTACTCTTGTCCTCTCTCTCTCTCTCTCTCTCTCTCTCTCTCTCGAATATAACTTGTTGTTGTATTCTCTCAAGTGAACTTAGCGTTCTTCTGTTTGTCAACAGCAGAAGATATTAGTCTCTGTTCAGTACTCCAGGACAACTAGTGTTGTCAGCCAAAGGTGATTGTTGAAGTGATCCTTCAGTGTTGACTAGCCTAGCGGCCATCCCTGTGGTGCCCTCTAGGTGAACCATAACAGTGAGTGAGCATGTAAAGAAGCACTTTGACTTTGAAAGGAAATGGGCAGCATGGTGGATGGACCATTTGGTGGAAGAGGGGATGTCCCAGAATGTGATTTGGTGGGAGGAGGAGAGGGAAAGCCATGCAGCAATGAAGGGAGCAACAGCAATTGAGTCTTGATGTGCACTGTAGGTGCTACAGTAAGGGACAAAACTGTTCCAAGGTTTTTAACTTTTGAACAGATAATGTTATGTTCCCTTGAGGCAATCATGTACTATATTAGCCATCCATCCCTATCAGCACCCCACTTGTCATGGACCTGTTGTCTCTCTGCTACTTCTCTATCTGTGAACATTCCATTGTTTACTCAGCCTATATGTCACCACTTACTCAGCTGCCATTACAGATATCCCAGTAGGAATATGCCAGTAGTATATATACACCTAGGTACTCTACTGTATTCCTTATGCTTTACCAACTTGTTGGTTCCTCTTCTCATCTCTCATTGCCCTCAAGTCTTCATCACTTGTTGCAACCTGAGTTGACTACTTAGGAGGGTTGTAACATTTGGTAAAGCATCTACAACTCACCTTGCAGAAGAAGGCCATTGTGTATGAGCCTTAGTAGACCTGCTTCTAGAGACAGGACCAGAGAACCAACACCAGCACTAATAGAAAAAACCACCTCAGAGGAGGAGACTACATCTGAAGAAGAGTTTACTGAAGAAGAATTCTCAGACAAAGAATTACACAGTGATAGAAACACCAATGAACCACCAGAAACAGAAAGTGAATACACAGACAGTGACACAGAAGAAATGTTTGACCAGGAAATAGCACCAGCAGCGCCCACAGTAGGCCATGGAAAATTGATCGTACCAGAGCCAGGGTTCTTTGATGGAGCCAAGAGCAGATTCAAAGATTGGTAGAAAGCCACATTGCTATTTTTGAAGTTCAACAGGATTGAAGGGGCTGACAACAAGGCCACAGCAGTACTTGCATGCCTCAGGGGAGGGACAGCAGGACAATTTGCCTCAATGAAACTCACACAGTTGGGAGGCATGGACAATATAGTTAATTGGAATGAGTTCTCAAAAGAGATGGTATTCACATTTGGAGATCACATGGAACAACCAGAAGCAGAATGGAAGATCTGTTATAGACCCAGGAACTCATGTCCTAGTTTCTGAGGGACAGAACCTCCTCAGAGTCATCTCTGGATACACCTCTGACTACAGGCTCATGCCACTTCCCCCCATCTATGATTGCGACAAGCTAAATGCAGTTCCACAATGAGCTATGCATGCAGCTCCTTACCGCCACATAATTGGAGATGGCAAAGTCCTTAGCACGTACCCAATGTGCTGGATGGCAGCCATTGAGAACAGATGGTGCCCCTATCCAGTCACAGATAATTGCATGACCTGGCAATATCCCTACATGTTCCACGACGAGCAAAAACTCCCTTGAGTTCTTGCTGCACTCATCAAGTCAGGAGAATACAGGCACCACTACCTGTCACAGCCTTGGCTGTTTGACGACTTGTCTGATGCTTCTTCTGACTCCTCAAAAGATGTATCACTCTGTGCTATTGCCTCCTATTACCAGGAGATGTCCTCAGAGATTGTTCCCTATGATCTCTCATCCTCATCCTCATCCTTCTCGGCCTCCTCATCTTCATCCACAGTGCCTATGCCTCAGGAGTCCTCCACGAGCTTCCCTACCTCGTCCAAACATTCTACTATTTCAGGTGATGATAACTCAGAGTAGATAGAACATTATAGTAGATCATGGACTACAATTTAGATACAGACTGACTCATTGGACACTCTGTAGTGTACTAGTAGTTTCTTTTCTTCAATCAGTGACTCAGACAGACACTTATGAGTTGTATATACACTAGTACACAAACAGCCTTTGGACTTGTATAAATAGGTGTAGATTACAGGATCAAAAACTCCAAGTTTTTGATTCTCTTTTGTTGTAACTTAACTGTTACCTGTCTAATTCAAGATTGGTTGACTTTAACTTCTAATCCTCTGAAGTTAAGGACTCATAACCACAACACTTCAACATTATCAGTTGCTTACTATATTTTGGTATCATAACTTTGCCAATTCACCTATTAGCAGGCTGGTTAAGGATCTTGGTCCTTAATTAGCTAGGCGCCTCCTAACTTAGGTCTAGGAGCCCACTGAACCATAACAGCCCCTCTCTATTTCTTGTTTTCTTTCCTGTTCATCATTGGCCACTTTGTTTTTGTGGTCAATGCCACTTTTCTTCTTCTTCTTCAATGCCTACTTTCAGTTTGTATCACGTCTTGTCTTGTCTCGCTCCACTCAACTCAACTTGACTTAGTTTGTCATTTCTCTTCTGTGCTTCAGACTTAGTTTTAGCTTTGGTTCTTGGGACTGCTATCACGCACCCGTTTGTACATAGCTAGTCTAGTGCCATAAAATTGGATTGAAAAAAACAAAAAAAAAAGAGGACTGCATTTAGCTTGTTATTATTGTAGACAGGGGGTGTTAGGATTTCGCCAGAGCTCTTGTCCAGCAGTGCACGTTAATCCCGTACTGGACGTTACGAGGCTAGCTAGATCTCCCAACGGATCCAACACTTTAGGTCCTCTTCACTAGGACCTTGCTGTGGTCGGATAGAACAGCAGATAACGAGTGGCAAGGACAACAAGTCTACCAGACTTGAAGTCACAGCCGAGACGATGTCAAGTACCTTAGACAACGTCGAGAGAGGGAGGGAGAACACCAGGTAGTTCTTGCCTTGTTAGGGCTTGAAGAACTCAACACTAGGAGCGAGAAGAGAACACTGTCTAGTAGCAACAACACTAAGATTTGAATTGGGAAACTACCTACTTACAAGCTTGCTATTTATTGTGTATTGTACAAGCTATCGAAAGATGGTAGTTTGTCAGAAGATGGAGAAATGGAGGTCCATATCTAAGCATAGAATGGGAACGACGGAGGTCCGTAGTTAAATATAGTACAGAAATGGAAGAAGGGAAAGGAAAGGAAAAGCAGGAGTCCGTGCTCCAAAGAGTCCAAAGTCTCTAAATTTAGCTATTCTCCTACACTGGTGTTGTTCGTCCGTTTATTCCAAGTTTAGTTCTTCTTCGTCATGAAACTCCCAGTCTTCCCATTGTGTGTCAACTACCATCATGTCTGTGAGGACGTCAAAGGAATCAAAAATAATATTCATAACAGGGGGGAAAGAGGTGAGCCTGTAGGCAGAGGTATGCCCAGAGATAATTGTGAGAAGATTCTGTCCTTCAAAAACTAGGATGTGAGTTCCCAAATCCATAACACATGCACTGCTAAGTGTCACAACCCAATCCAACCAACACTGCCCAACCAACGCTGCCCCAATTATGACTATACCCAGCAACCCTTTCATCTCTACCCCAATGTCAGCTGACTTTGACTATCACTGTACCAGTTACCTTTGGGTAATTGGCTGCTAACCCACAGTCGCTTGGCAACCAACACATTGTGGGGCAATCCATTGACTGTTGACCAACCCATTCCATGTTTCATGTATGTCTCAGTTCCTGCCTGCAGTTTTTCCATCTATTTCATATTTCTTCATTCTGTTATTTTCCATTGGATACTTGTTTGTTCTATCACATATGCATTCCTAGCTCCTGTACTTGCTCCATGTTCCATGCCCTCGTATCCATGTTATCTCTTTTCTCCCATTTGTCTTTATTATTCCATTTCTCTGTTCCCCTCGAGTATATAAAGCCTCATACTCTGTCATGTATTCCCTTAGTCTGAATATTAACTTAGCTTCTCATTCATAACTCTGCCCCAACTCCTAAGTCACTTTGGTGCCCCTCTCCCTCCATTCTGTCTGAAATCTGGACCACAACAGTAGGGATGGCACAACACACACATTGAAGCCAAGGTCCTATTCCACTGATGTTTGACCAACCCAATCAGCCAATAGTCTGCCCTAGTCTGTCCGCAAGCTTAACACTAAGCAAGAGCTCTAGCAAAATCTTAAGTAACCTGCTGGTTCACCTATTAGCAGGGTGATTAAGGATTTATCCTTAATTAGCTAGGTGCCACCTAACTTAGTTTTAGGTGACCACTGAACTGTAACACACAAAATACAAATATAGCAATTGAAAAAAGAAAAATACAGATGAAATCAATACACAACAATAAGCAAAGGTAGCCTATTAAACTATACATATTGTAACATTCCTTTTATTTCCCTTCTATTGGAATACCCAATTCATTCAATTCAATCCTATTACAAGACCCAATATCATGAATTTTCTCTTGATTTGTCTCTCTTATATGTAAGACAACACGGCAGGCAAGCACTGAATGAATTACCCTTTCTGCCCTGTTGATATTCAATAAATCTTAGCTTTTTACATGAAACAAAGTGTATGGTATGACATACGTGATAAACAGGGATGAATAGGATTTCTATGGGAAAGTTTAGATTATAAATTATATCTGACATGATCACTTGACATACTGGTAAATGGAGGTTGATATAGAAATTGATGAAAGCTGAAACTGTAAATTCAAATTGCCATCCAGTTACCATTGAAATATTAGCTGTCTGGACATACTGAATGTGTAGATATAATAGATGATACCTAAGTAAGCCATACAATTAGAATTAAGTAATAAATAGATAAAGGCAGATGTAGCTCACCATCACGAAAAATAATTTTCAGTAGGCTTGAGTGAGTTTCTAATGAAAATGTTCAAAGTTGAGTGCTACAAGTGGTTGGCAAGATCAATAACTTACGAGTTAACACTACTGCAATAATCATGAAAAGTAACATTGCTATTATAGCTTATCAGGTTTGGCTGCAGGAAAAAGCCCAATAACCTACTTGCACTGAGTGCCATTTTTGCAGCAAAGGGAACAGATAAAAGAGTGGTTGGGCTTGTTGAAATACAAGTGATTAGTCTTGGGGCAGGAGTAATTTCATCTACAAAAGCAGTAAATATTCATACGAAACAATAAATTACTATGGAATACTCACAGATCACAGTTCCCAGATAAAGTCCATTGAAAACAAGGACCACAACCCATGTAGTCATACAACATATGATAAGGACAAACCCCATGTATTTGTTTTTTCCCCAGACCACCCAAGTCCGGGTTGTGAAAATTACTTGAAAATGAATATCTGAATAAGAAAACAAGAAAGTTGGTACTCACCATCTGTAAAAATTGTACCAAAGCAAAACATCCCTGTTAATATATAAATGAGAACAACCTAGAAACCATAGAACAAAGGAACTCTTACAGGATGTGAATTCATACAAGCCCCTACATACATGCATTGGAAATCCATGGTTGAACAAGCCTGAGGGGAAAAATTAGTTCCACCCATAACAGAGAAAGTGAAGACCAACATAGCATAGCAGTGGTAACATCAATGTAAGGCATATACCTTACCACAAGGTAGAGAAGCTTCATTGTAGTCCATGGTGCTTTCCATACACATGCTACCTCAATGTCAAGGGTTAGGAACAATTCCAAAACCTACAATTTTTTCAGGAGTGTCAGAGATATGGCAGCAACGAATGTTTCTACTAACCAAGACAACTACCGCGGCAACTATTTTAATTTGGCAGGGAATGTAGTTCAGTGACTTTTAGAATAGCGAGATGCGACACACGTGTGACAATCTAAAATGATGCTCAGTCCCCCTTGAAAAACAAGAAAATACAAATACACGGACCCGGACATTCCTGAAGTCTTCAATGCTGGTTGCGAGTTGCGCTAACATATCATTTTCCATCTTGTTGCTGAGCCTCACGCAAAGGGGATAAGAAAATTATAGATGAAGGGTAGAACGGGGAAAAGGGGCAGCTAGCAACTTGGGAAAACCTTCGTTCCGAACGCTCGCTTAAATACAGTGTGCGTTAAAATAAGATAGGTATTCAGCGCATCACCAGACGAGAAAAACAACATCGGGGACTTGTCCATCAGAAGAACACATATTCACCTGATTTAGAACCTTGGCGACAGGCTCACCATAATGATGTATCATGACAAGATGCCGATGGCGATATTCATAACGGACTTACTCTTGAATTTTCTTCATAGATCCCTACAGCCACGGCACTTCTTAGGGAGTATCTGGAGGCAGAGGATATTTGCGCGGCATGCCGTGCCCTATGATCTCTCGGGAGACCATGGCAAGGCTATGCACGAGTATAAGGCATCACAACCGACTGTTTTCCCATCTTCGTTGGAACCGAAAACAGTTCCGAGGTATCTTCCCCCGTCGCACCATGTAGATTGATCTGAAATGGAGCGCACAGGAAGGAGGTTTCAAGAAGTTTCATGTTAAGCGAGGACGCCTTCAAGATGCCCATCTGAACCAGGATGCTTGAACACCTTGAGTCATCTCAGGGCGATATGGACAGCTCTGAGATATTCAATTATTGTGGGCATAGGGCCCTACCAGACACGTCCTAATTCCAACACGACCGTACAGCAGGTCCGCCCTAGTACCACCATATACGCTCCAGCTCCCAAGAAAGGGTGGGTTAAAAACAGTATGTACTATTTTTGAAGGTTGGTGCTAATAGACGAGCGGCCACGCACATGCGTTGATTTGGCAACGTTCCAGTGGCTAGTTATTAATATGGGTCTCCTATCACCCACGTTCCATGTCCAGATCTATGCTCATATGTGCCACCTCAGGAACCGCTTTCGGAACAACCAGTAGTTATGGACGCGACACTACATAAACGATCACATCCTTATTAGCTATTCCTTTGATATCACTTGTTCCTGACATGGCGGTGTCGGATCTTCCCATAGAGTGCGAGCTCTCCATCTCAGGAGTCATGGAAGTGATATATCCTCAGAATTTTATAACCATATTACCATAACTGTGCGAAGGTATTGGACCATGGTGACCCAGGATGATGTGAACACATCCGTGTGAGGCATTTCCTCCCGCCCAAAGCCGAGGTAGGTCTAGTTAATGTAGTGGGAGTAGCTCCGAAGCCAGTGTGAGGATAGTGTCAACAAATGATGCGCCCGAGTATGTGGGCTTCTAAAACCACTTCGTTAAACCCATCACGTATATGACCGCAAGGGCTGATACGTGCACTTAGCCGGTATAGAGTCTACTTCAAGCAATCAAGCTCTCGTATAAGAGAATAGGAAAACCAGGAGCAGCGAGTGGCCCCGTTGATTTTCGGGTCTGGCGCTTTTGATCAACAAACTTTCAGTCTATGTACTGCTCGTACGCCGAGATTTATCGCCTCCCACCTTCGGCATCCCTAGTGCCTCATAGCGTATCTACGTACCCCTTTCTATATTTCACATTTCGTGCTGTTCGTGAACATCTATATATTTTTCCGCTAGAATATCCGTATAAAATAAGTCTAATGCGAACATTCCGAGACGTACGTCCCAAGAAACAAAAATTGCCGATTCCAACAGCCAATTCTGGGAACTTAACACCAAAAAGCGAATATTTTAGAGTGTTCGCCAGAGGACAAAGGCACCAATATAGTACATATTGTGATCCACATGGCTTGGCATACTATTACAAAAATACTAACAATGCTACCGAAGAGAACGGATTAGCAATTCCGACAAATTCAATGACGGTGATCGATGTCATTGTGGCCGCAGGCTCAGTTAGTTAGTATGAAGACGATCCGACAATGGCCGATGCTGTCGAGCACTGGATTCATGACTCGCGTGTTCGGTTAGCAGCAGAGGTTCCGGGCTCTGTCAAGCTCCGCTTAAACTGTTCGAAACATAGATAACTACGGACCGCGCTTATTGGGATTTACTAGAAGTCTCACTGATCCGGCAAGTCCGTCCAGGGTAACAGGGCGGTAACGGATCAGGTTGATGATGTATGACAGAAGATGACAGAGCACTACAAAAATGGAATCGGGGATGGGCCGAGAATGCAACTCGAGTCACAAATGTCAGCAAGACCGGACAACTCCATACCAGGCTTTTGTCTGCTGTGTGACGCCAACACATCATCATCATTTCAAAACTCTGGGCCTGTTTGAAAATGTTTGGGACCAGCCGGTATGTGACTACAAAACGCAGCCAACGAAGACTGAAAAGTGCACTCTTGACAGCCCAAGCGCCCATTCGACTGCAGGCAGCACTAATGCTCTCTCGAAACATGTCGAGTCTTCCACAATCCCAATCCTCGGATTCAGATGTCACATTTGTCAATGCGACAATCGCTCAGATCGACGTCGATATCCTAGACCTACAACGAAATCGTTTCTCCTTGCTTCGCAGATTGAATGATCTGCAGGCCTCTACTCGCGTGCTCCCACCAGAGATACTGTCCATCATCTTTGAAGCCGTTGTACAATCTGACGACCCCTGGCATACCCCTTCCAGAGCTCTGGGGTCTAGGGCTCTCCAAGCACTGAAGCTTGGTACCATCTGCTCCCAGTGGCGAAACGTAGCATGGTCAACACCTCGCCTATGGACAGACATCATTGTACCAACCTCCATTCCCGCATCATACATCCATCTCTTCAACCTCCAATACAACAATGCGAGCGGGCATCCTGTATCCATTCACCTCAAAAACCTGGAAAGCTCGAACCCTCTCAGTCGGGAAATCGCTTCGATTATATTCCAGAAACATGCAGCGAATTTGGGCTCGTTAACGATGTCACAGAACGAACACGTGTCGTGGCCAAGCCTCGTATCCGACTTTGAACCGATTTCCTTCCCTCGACTGATATCGCTACACCTCACATATCACCGACGTAGACAGCCCCGTTCCGATGTTGTTGTTCCCTACTGTCCAGAGCTGCGCGAACTGAGCCTTGAGGGAGAAGCAGATTGGCTCGCTTTCCCTTTGCCCTGGTCCCAGATAACAACTCTCAAACTCTCCTTGATGAAGGCATCTCACACTCTCAATCTCATACTCCAATGTCCTCGTCTGCACGATTTGCATTGCGCAAATATCCACAGCGATCTCGTGGACACACCGCCTCAAGATATGATTGAGCTGACTAATCTCGAGAACATTGAATGGGATGGCGCAATGCCTATCACTCTCCTAACCCATGTTAGCTGTGTTGCTCTCCGTAATCTCACCTGGGGCGTCCGTCCCTCCCCTCCCCTTGATTTCGCTAGACAGTTCCTCACTCGCACGAGACACTTGTCTACGCTCAACGTTCGCTACGACTCCCCGGATGTCTTGGAGATGCTGGACGCCATGCCATTCATCCGCACCATTCATCTTCTTTCGTACACCACTAGTAAGTATGTCACCAAGCTCCTACGCTACTTGACAACTACCAAGGAGGTATTACATGCACCCCTTCTCGAAACACTCTCAATAGCAGATTGTGATATGGTCGACAAGCAGGATATGATTGACGCTGTCACGCGGATGTTGGTTTCGCGCCAGACGTTGAGGGGTTATCCGAGTCTTGAGATGGGGCGAACACTTAGGTCCTCCAGTTCGGACGACGGTAGTGTCGGAGAGCAGACGGGTTGGTCGTGGTCAGAGAAGAGCGTGAATAGAGGGTGTGGAGCGATAAGGATAGCCAGAAAGGGGGTAAAGGTACCATGGCTGGAACTAGCCCAGGATAGTCAGGGGGTCACGGATGTGCACATGGGAATACCCTACCCGTTAAACTGATCTCGTACTGCTTAAAGCTTATATCTTACATACCCAAGCTATTTGATCAACAAACACCCTAATCTCTAATTTCTTCTCACGCTTCTCATTGTCCAATGAGAAAAATGATTCATTTTTTGCCTGCATATTCCACTTCCCCAAGTTTTTCATAGCTGCAGTTAGATTACAAAATTTGTACCCTAATGGCAATGACATTTACGACAACGGGTTTTGCGAAGTTCAACGGATTTTATCAGGTACTGCCGATCCCGGTTGTAGCAGAGTTCGCGCAGGCCGGTTGGGGAACTACATGGAAGTGTTTCAGTAGCGTCTATTTAACTTCGCTGCTTCCCTACCGGATATATATATGTAGCTCCTGGAGTTGTACAGTTTGAGCAAAGTATATTTAGCTATCGGATCCTGTGTCTCATACCAAATATAGCCTTATTATATACAGATGGCCTAGCCCCCAAGAGGTGTCAAGATAATGAACATAACTCAACGTCAGCGTCGTCTCAGCGACCTTCCGGCGACGGGATATCGACCTGAGAAACAAGGGGATATGAGAAAGGGTGAAAACGCCGTAGACAACCTGAAAGGGGAGGGAAGAGTCACGCGGGCGCATTCGCACACAGCACCGGATAGTTGAAAAGACCCAAGATTTGAAGTTCAAGATCGTACGAGAGACATCTCATAACCAACAGAGTGTTGAAAGTACACCAAGCCAGATGGCCTACCTGAATCCCGTACAGAAGATTATGGAGCGGGGATATCGATACAATAGAATGACTTACTAATGCTCTGGCTGACCCGATTTCTCATCGTATACCCAAGACTTGGACGATAAATCAGCACTCACATAATATGCTTGAAAAGTCACAGCGATCTGACCGTATCAGACCACGAGGTCCCGGTTGCACGGAGCATTGTCATGGTGCCACTGAGAAAAAAAAAAGATGATTAAATAGCTCCCTGAATGGGTATAAGAAACCGAGGATAAAAGCGAGACAGAAATAATACTGAACGTCTTCCATTCCCTCATCATAAAACACTCCCACCCGATCCCCCCAATCTCCGCTGATACACCGGTGGCGATAGATTCTGGTCGAACCCCATAGTCGGTAGGTCATACCGGAACATCATGTTGCCCTACCCCGTCACGACTTGAAACGCCATTCCCTTCCCGTAAGGTCCATATCCAGGAAGATCCGAACGACTCGCAAGAAGTATAGGAATGGCTGTCGGGAGAAGTGTAGGTAATCTGGCTTACAGATTATTTTCTTTGGTCCCGTAGTTGGACCGGCTCCTCCTGAGTCTACCAAAGCAGCGTTTTCGCGATTGTGCGGCTTGAGTGGCGAAGGATAAGCAGAGTCAAGGTCGCCGCTTCAAGAGCTCCTTCGGGTTTCGGAGGAGGGTAGTGCTTACGTACGACAGCGCGGATCCCAGTGGTAGTTAGGCCTGACTACACGAGGCAGAGAGGATGCGACACGGCGTTTGTGCATAGCAGTTATGCCCTATAGAGGGTGTCGTAACTTGGAGAGGGATGAAGGGAGTGGAGCCTAGAGATAATTGAACGAAGTTTCCAAGACATCAACTTCTGTCTGAACCTGCGTACCTCCTCCCAACGGATCTATCAGGACACAACAAGGGCCTCGTGATATCGCAGAAAGCCACTTCTGAATCAAATACGACGGTCGGAGGCTGATGTGAAGGAGATTGAAAGTGCCAGCAATATCAATGTTGATGTCAAGGAGATGAGCTTCGGGGAAGAACCGCCAGAGAAGTGTCGCTTTAGTTAGGATGTTGTATGAACCAGAGGAAGTCTACGGAGTGCTAACCCCGGAATTGTTGAGTAATACGCATAACCGCAAAATAAGCGATCTTGTCGAATTTGACAAGTGGAGAAACGTGGTAATAGTCAGCATCGCCGTCGCCAAGCCTATAGAGAGAGCAAGAACGAGTTATATCACAACCTTTCGTCATAGCAAACCCCGACTTCTAACGCAATTAATTATCCTCGCCGAAATTCGGGTGAAAACCCGTAGATGTGGTAGAGCAACCTGGCAGAATATTAGTATGACGGGATCAATTGACAATAATTGGGGGTTCTGATCTCAAACACCCTTCGTCGCAAGGAAGTTCCAGGCGAAGTAGCAGATATCCCAGAAAAGAACCCGAAGTATCCTTAACCGTCGCATCTTACTACCTCGTGTTGAAGGTCGCTGTCGCAGAATGCGAAACATCAAGAAGAGGGACTACAAGGAAACACTGTAGTAAGGGCCTTGGAGCGGTTACGCGAGTACGTCGGCAGCCGCCCAGCACCAAAGTTCCTGAAAGATAGGGGGGATATAAAAATGTAAAGATGGAAGAAATTAAGTGATCACAGTGGGTCATGCGCAACGTTGAAGAGGTAAAATAGAACTTTGATCGGGAGAAAGGGAACTGAGTGGTGGCAGCATGGCCAGAAAAACAACAAAATACTGAACGGGGAGCCTATAGCGAAAGTAAAGAGGATCAACGTCCATTTATAGGTCGCGATGCTTGATGGACGAATACCGAGCGTTTGCGCCGTGGCGTCGGATCATTACTGCAATTACCTTACAGTGGGAGCTGTGTGAGGTGATCTCGGTAGTAATTAAAAATATTAGAACAGGTGGTCGGCATGCACATACTTGAACGGCGCTCGATCGCCTAGAGCAAAAGTACAAGACAGGGTCAAGTAATCATGACCCGACGCGTCACGAACAAGGATAATGATCTCCGCCACTGAGCTTAGTCAAGAGTCGCCCCGATGCGACGCACACCACGCTAGAATTTTCATTCAAAGCTGAGCCCTGTACGATGAGATCGGCCAGCACAAGGCCTTCCCGACGCTGGCCACACGAAATAAACGTACTCTCAACACACTATCACTTCACGGGTAATGCTAGCATCCTGAAGAAGTCCAATCGGTCGGTAAGAGACCACCATTCACGTGGTGGACGTCAAGTTTGGTGTGGCATGCCACAACTGTGGTCGTGATGCCAGACATGACGCGATATAGTAGTAGTTGTTGTTGTAGGACCCTGAATGCCTGGCTCGTGACATCATACATTATTGGGCGCCGCAACCATGAGACCAATAAAACTTTCGACTATGAATTTGTCTAGCCCCAATCCAGACTTCAGGGAATGAGAGGAACGGGGTATTTGATGCACCGGGAGTGTCAGCTTCATGGGGCATTCGAAGCCGTAACCTCGCTTTTGGCGGCTTAATATTCAAGTCACCGGGACAATGAGTGCCATGTGGGGACCATCTGTGACCGAGCGAGGGGCTTTCGGAGCAAATTCGTACGTCAAGGCGCGTGGCAAAAACGAAGGCCAGCAACCAGGGCTGTAAAGATTCGAGGAATGGGGAATTTTTTTAACAAGGACTAATTGATCGTTCCCAATGCAGCAGAAAACCGATAGTCCAATCGTATTCTGTGATAATGGCGCATCCGAGTACCATGCACTTGGTATCGTACATGGCACAAATAGATAATCAGTCAATAATCCTTCAGCCATCAACAACCCCCGCGTCCAATCCGCTTCAGGTTTCTGATTTAACTTCTGTAATCCCCATTGATCCTGACATATTCCTACGCGAACTAAATGAATATCGATGGCAACTGACAATCAAGTCGCACTCACATAACTGAAATCACATGTCCAGTAGGTTGCCTCACCTTCCCCTCCCATACCCAAATCTACGACGATTTCAATATCTTCTAAACTGAGGACCTTTTTCGCACGATCCTCATCTACTTTCTCCGGTTCACCATTGACGAGCACAGGAAGAACTGGAGTGCCGTCGGAGGGAACGAACGTCACGGAGACCTTTGTGGGATCAATGGCGGGGGTTGCCGAGGCCAATGAGTGAGCAGGGAAAGGGGAAGGGGAAAGGGGAACGGAGCCAGTTGCTGCAAGAATACGACCCCAGCTAGTTGTTAGGAAGCCGCCGCGTTTTGATTGAAATGGAAGGTAGGGAAGGACAGAGGAGATATGTATTAGTCACAAATTTTTCTATTGTTAGAGTGGGATTGATTAGAAGAACGTACTTGGCGTCTTCACCGTACAGTGCCGTTTTGACAAGAGCCGAGGTCGAAATCTTTGACGCGATGGCATGTGCATCTTTGTAATTCGGTGCACCCTAGAAGATAAGAAGTAAATAGCGTAAACTTCTGGCCGGTAGGCTTAGTGTGCGCACCTTGACATTCACTGCGACAAACTTAGTCGCACCCTCTCCATCCCGAACAACAAGCTGTGCCAGATCCGCAGCAAAACCTGTTAACTCCTTCTTGAAGACCTCGTATGCGTCACGATCTGTTTCTTCATCAATCTCGTGTACTCGACCATCGGATGAAGGAGCCGCAGCGCCGTTTGCAAGAACGATAATAGTATCATTCGTCGACATATCACCGTCCACAGAGATCGAATTGAAGCTCCTTTCCACAGCATAGGTAAGCGCGGTTTGCAAACTGCGTGGAGTGATAGCCGCGTCGGTCATTATACAACCGAGCAATGTCGCATGGAGTTGCCGGGGGGAGAAGGAAGTTGAAGCTGGTCCCATGTCTGGGTGAATCATACCGGCGCCTTTATCCATCCCCGCCAACCGATACTCAACGCCATTGATTGTGAATACACGAGAACGCAGTTTAGGAAACGTGTCGGTGGTCAGGAAGGCCTTTGCTGCGCGTTCCCAGGCGACAAAGTCGGAACCAAGTGAGTCAGTGGTACGACGGATGCCAGCGATGATGCTGGCTATCGGGAGGTTCTGGCCGATAACACCCGTAGACATGACCAAAGCGTCATGTTCGGTTTCAGCTTCACGGGAACTGTTATTCTTAGGAAGAAGACTTGTTGTGTGCTTCACCATGGCCCAGGCATCTTCGAGGCCCTGTTTACCGGTGACGGCGTTTGCACACCCACTGTTGATGACGAGGGCGCGGGCTCGGCCAGCGTTGCGAGTGAGAACATCGTTGGAGACGATGACTGGTGCAGCTTTGAATACGTTGCGGGTGAAGCAGGCGGCAGCAGAAGTTGGGTGTGGTGATGTGGAGAGGATGACTGCAAGGTCCAAAACGTCGCTGTTTTTCTTCACCCCTGCGTGGATCCCTGTAAGTTTATACCCAGCAGGGAACGATTTATCTGGCAGAGGTTTGTGTAAGTGTGCCTTGGAAGGTATTGAGGAGGCCCAGCGACGGAAGACGAGAGCCATAGTGGTAAGGAAAATGACTGAAGTAAAGTGAGAATATATTTGATAGCGCACTTTGTGCCATTTGCTATTCTACTACACATGTTTCCGTACTTCTGCCCGTCCTGCAAGCGCAAAACACACGCAGAACTGCGGGGTCTATCTGCCATCGCTCCGTTACTCTAGCCTCCAGGATTGCGGAATCTAGAATGCAGCCCTCTGACTGCATCGATGGATAAACAAAAATAATGTGAGGAAGAAAAAAAAACAAATATATAAATGCATCACGTGATCTATGCGTCACCTCCGGTCTCTTGACTACTGGGTAAGATCTGGATGAGATGAGATGGAAATTTAAGTATGACAGAGTTTATCTAAACATACACACCTCACTGCACTCGGCGGAGATACTTTCCCTGAGCATAACCCCATCTTTACCCGTATACTAATCGTTCCTAGCAATGAAAGACATATATAATCTGTCCGATACCTCCCATTCATTCAACAATCCAGTCCCATTTCCCTCTCATCCCAATGGCCATCGAAAAACTCTCCAGCCAGACTCTTTCTAATAAAACTCTCGAAGACGGCGTCCGCAGCGTCGTCATCGAGTTCCTTGCCAAGTGCAGACAAACGGCACACGTCCCACATCCCGCCAGTGCCGCCATCTTCGAGCGCGAGTGTTGGGTCGAGGCATATCGCCGTGGCTACGACATGTCCTACCTCACAAAACACCTCCACGTCGGCGTCCTCGTTTCCAATGCTGCCTACTTCTATCAGTCCAATGAAATCAAACTTTACATCGCATACTACACCGGCCTCATGCTCTGCGTTGACGACAACTTCGACTACCAGGCTGATGGTATTATCCATTTCATGGAACGCTACCAGAGGGGTGAACGCCATCCCTCTGATGTGCTGAACAATATCGCCGATCTCCTTGCCGAAACATCGACGTTCTTTGACCCAATCGCAACGAACCTGATCATGTGTGCTTCGTTCTCATTCATGAACGCAATGGTCATCGAGCACCTTACTGCTGGAATGAAGGTACTGGCTTTCACTGATATCGAAGAACCATCATGCTTACCTTACTCGACCTAGCTACCCTCTGAAGCCAAGAGGTATCCTGATTTCCTGCGCCTGTTCTCTGGTCTCTCCAAGGCCTATGCAACCTTCATCTTCCGCCCATCAGTCAGCCCCGCACAATATATTCATGCTTTCCCTGAGCTAGAGATTATCATTAACTACGTCAAGTAAGCAGCTCTCTCCCTGCGACCTTCCAACGTTTCTCACCATTCGCTTTCAGCGACATCACCTCATTTTACAAGGAAGAGCTGGCTGGTGAACAAGAAAATACTGTCTCCTTACTCGCAAGACTCAACCACCGGTCCAAACTCGAACAGCTTCGCGTGTTTGCCGACGACGTCGTGGAAGCCCACCGCCGCACGTCCGCTATCCTCAAAGACCGCAAAGATGCCTATACTGATTACATGCTATTTTGGTCTGGATACGTTCCATTCCACGCAGCCTCAAAGAGATACCGCCTTTCCGAGCTCGGCATTCATTAATCATTTCCTGCCTTTCCTCTCCCGATCTCATGCCCATGAATTTAAGATTATGAACAATTGTTACATGTGTCACATATGTCCACTTTCGTAAATTTGTATTTTAGCCACTGTCATTATTGCTTATTGGCCTTCTTACTTCGTATCTACTTGACATGCTTGACCCACTTTTTTCCGAAATCATCTAGCCCCGTACTGTATACAGATACATGTTTTCTATTCGACACTATACTAGTTATACGTACTCCGTACTTCCCGATATGTTTCATATTTTATAATAATACTTACTTACTCAACGCGTACCAGGCTATTGTGTCTAAGTCCTTGTAGCATATGTACCCGCATTTCCATCAACTACGATGCACTTGTTTCACAAGCATAATCAATTGGATTGATAACTGATCTAGCATTCCCACTGGAGCAACAAAACCAAAATCGAAATTTGGGCCGTGCCCCTACATGATGCGAAGATAACCCCATGTGTTATGCACGAGCACTAGCATGTAGCACCGCGCTGTGGAAAGGTACGTAAACCTACAAACACATGCCATCTAATCGCTTCGAACGCACGGGAGGAGATGTAGTACCACCGCAGCAAGAACAAAGAACAATCACGATTATCTGCTACCGAGAAGATCCAACAATTCCCACTATCAGGTCTGGTGTAATGAAATGAGCCTTGCAAACACGACGTCATAGGGTCATCCATGGGTGAACAAAAGTCTGTTTTACGTCTAGTGAGCGCTACAGTAGGCCCTAGTCGGGGGGTCAGGGAAGTCGGACTCTCAAATTCTACGCAAGGCCTGCCACTCTGGGAACTAGACCTTCGGCAGGCGAGATTAGATTATATGACCAGCACTTCCTTGTTGTAGGACACCATTACCAGGGTGCCGAAACGTCCTTTCACTAGTCCTGCTAGTGCCACCCTCGGCTCGAGTTTTGAAATGGAAAACTCCGAGTGCGAGACACGGGCGCGGTAGACGGAGGGTACCGACACTCCACGCGGGGGCTCTATGAATCTGAAATCGTCCTGGGGTACTGTAGAACCTGTCCATCCAAGATGGTGGCGATAGATGAATACCACTATTGACGGTGGCCCCTTGCCATTTGAGGACCAGATTGCGACATCTAGGGGAGTTGGCATCTGTACTGCCTGCCAGCCGTCAATGGTACGAAATGTGCTTTTGTCTTGAGGCTGTCAGATGATCCACTGCGCTCAGCTTTCCAGAATGCTCGGAGGTGGCAATCTCTCATACTCACGTGCCAGTCCTGAGTTCCCCTGGCTTATGCGCGCTGAGCGGGATGTTGACGTTAGGAATGACACGACGTAGCGTATACTGAGGGAGCAGCACTTGAATTTGAAGCGCACGCTCAACCCCGAGCGCAGGCATCAATGTCGTAAGCAAAATTGTGTAGACAATGTTTCCGCGCGCTCCAAAGTTGAATCCTACATTTCTTACCCAACGACGGAGTGTTGCGAAATACACTAGTATATGTCAACATCGGATTATATCACAAGCCATCCTTATCAATCACTATTTATCATTATTGCGAAGCCGATACCCCATCTATCACACCTCTCTCCGTTTACTCAATAAAACAATAAGAAACTAGCGCCCAGAAGTGAATTCAGAACTTCTCCACCACAAGATACCGAAATGATTCAGAAAAGGGCAAGTAGCTCCCGGAATCTTGTTTCAGCATAGGTCCGGCAAGATCGTCAGGGCATAATTCTCCTTTTAAGTTGGGCGCTAGCAATGTCTAGACTTCTGGATCTTGACCGGTTTTCATTTCACCAGCACCTAGCTGCCCTAGAGAAGAATATGTAAGAGGTCAAGACTTTTGCCAACATTGCGTTGAGGCGTGGCACCACAACGCTCGTTTTCTCCGCCGGTGGGTCCCCCCTTTCCAAATATCACAGGTTAGCCTAGGATCTGGACCGACAAACCCTTATTGTGACGAGTAAAAACTGTTCTAATCTTATTGGGATATCTTTGGATGGAGTACCTGTTCGAGGATGGATCCGTTGGTGGCGGTTGGTCACGTCATGACTCACAAGTCCTACACATGCTATACTATGTGGCTGAAGTCAGACCAGTCATCCGAGGAGATCACGATCTAGGGCATATCTGTACTTGGATTGCTAAAGATGAGTGTACAGGGACTTTGGCCTCAGGCTTCAGGTACTCACAGTGTAATTCAGGGTAGTTTTTGCTGCTTTGTAGACTTGATATGTTGTTATGTCGGTGTACCTGAAGACCTGAAGGGACAAGCCCATAGCAATGGGTCCGGGTTAGTGAAGTGCCGCGATACCCGATAGCTTGTCCTATCAGACAGTCGCTCTTCGGTGCCGTGTAACTGGAAAAATTCCGACGTCTAGCAGTCCCCGTTTGCGGCAGTGCGTCATCACGATGCGGAGAACTTGATGGGGTTACTTACCAGTTGATCTGTTGGGGGCCGCTCCGTGGGTGTAGAAGTAGCCGCATATGTCAAATTGAAAGATCTTTCTCACTTGCTTCCATGTAGACATGGTGGTATGTGGGTCTGGTTGTGGATTTCCACCTCTAGAACTACACAGGGTCGGCGGGACATATCAATTATGGCATTCGAGAATGACACGAATTTCTCGGATAGTATATCAAACAGATTAATGAAGACGTTATATGATAGAAGGCGAAGAGCCTCAACAAAAAGCAGCAGGCGGCTTCGTTTCATTTCGGAGCCAGCCAGATCCAATAAGATTAATCTTATCTATCGGCGGGAATCACGAGCGGCCCGCTACCACGCGCAGATTTTTTCGAGTTAGCATGGATTTCAACGCTGAAGCACGCGTGTAAGCCTGAACGTTTTGACAAAACCAAGTTGCTCCATTACGCGTTGGACGTGTTACTCTGTACGTATGACCTTGTTTAACAAGGATACCGAATGCTTGGCCAGGAATTCCCGCGTTCATGATTCCTTTTGGTCTTGTGGTGCTATTCAGGCTGATTATCAGTGGTATTGCTGTACTCGTGATCCAGTTGACGTTGAACGTTGATGTTGAACATGCCCTTCAAGTGAGTTGCTTTGTATAGGTGAATGATCGTGGGAGTAACGTAGTCGACTATTTCTGGTGACATCCTGGTTGGCAGGTATCCTGTGACCTTTGTATAACAGACTCCTAGGAACAAAAACGTACATTGAAGCCAACCGGTCATATCAGATTCTCGATTCTAGCAGAAGAACAACCTACTGACTGGGATGGTCCAATGTCCACATACCCTCACAGATTTACTTCTATCCGGAAATATCTTTCGCTTCATTTCGAGCTTGACCAGAATACGAACGTATACTTTTTTGACTCCACCGCGGCGCCGTCTCACACCACTCGGAAGAGATTTTACAACGAGATCCATCTAAGGATACACCATGAAGCCGCGAGGCGGGCGCACGTTCGATCTAAGACTCCTCGGTTACAGAGTTGGAGAGCCTAAAGCATTGCTGCAAACAGTTATAGAGCATTACGAGTGGTCAGGAGGTAGCACGAACAATAACATCTGATAATATATAGGGTCACATAGCGAATACCCTCCATAGCTTCAAGTATGTGCGCCATTTTTCCATCCCATTGGTTTGGAAGCATACTTAAGTGACGCAGCTATTCCTTTCGAATGTAGGCCTCATTTAGAAAACCAATTCAATGGGCACTAGATTGCCCCTCCGACTGTGGACACGGGGAGCAACGATATCGTCGGTAAAATTTGAAACGGGGTGGGTTCTCATGAACTGAGCAGAACTATAATGGAGGGATCTTGTTGAACAGTGGCGTCAACAATAGGTCGTGCCAGCCGGATCACTGATGCTAAATGAAATTATGATCACCTCGGCTTGTGAATAATTTGTACTAAAATATCCCTTGAATGGAAGGGAGGCACTCGGTTGTGATGGGGTAGAAAACATCAAGAACTATATCCGAAATCCACGATATTATGTTGGTAGGTAAGAGCGGCACCCACGCATCAGCAACAACACGTCTGTGCTGAACAAAAAAATCGAGGATAACTGCGAAGTTCCTGGATCGTTATGCTACATCCCGTGAGTTGCCTCGCATTCAGTCTCGGGAAGCTAGCGTTGTGGCTGGTGATAATATCACGTACCGGAATCGCATTCAGTTTTTTTTTCTGGATGTTTGATGAATGTCATACAATTCGTTGGCTCCTGAGTTTTCCCTGAAAGGCAACAGGCGGACGATGCGAGAATGTGGGACAGCCCACAACGAGAGACTCGAATATCTCCTTCCCCCCTAAAAATGGGACATATCCGATGGGTACCCGATCCAGGTAGTTATCATGTGGCCGCGCCATTACAGGAACATGGGGGGTTTTCGTGTTGCTGAATAGCGGAGCTGCAGCAGAGGAATGCAGGAGCTCGTCTCTTTCGTGTGGGTGTATAGAAACGAGGCGAACGACTTAGCCTAACAATAACATTACATGAAGGATAGTTTCGGGTGATCAGTCCAAATTCAACCACCAACCGGAGGTTAAGACTAACACCCACTCAGTAGTCATCACTTACGCACCAACCCGACGTGTCACCCTTTCGACTTCTGCTCCAGAAATGCAGCCGGCATTCCAAATGTCCCAGTATCCCCAACTTGCAGCTACGGTGAACTACTTCCCGCAGTTCGCATTACACCTCCGAGGAATAGCGCGGGATGCCTCTGCCATCTCAGGTCATCCAGATAGATTAATATTTATTCAAATCTCTGCTTACGTCCACCAGCGGGCATGATTTCTCTGCGGTATCATTATCACCGACACTATGATCACCGGCCCCACAGCCCCCTGCTTTTGGAACGGGAACCAAGATCAAAATAGCAAAGACCGGGATACGTATGGTTTTTTTCGTGTTGGATTGGACCGAGAATGGTGCGTACACTAACGATGGAGGCCTCGGTATATTGATCATCTATGATCCCGATGGTCTAGATAAGCCGGCCAGAAAACTGATGAACTGTCGCTGTTTCACGAAACATTCTATGACTACAAGCGGGAATTGAATGGGGCAATAACGAACAGCAGGTGAAAGCGAGCGGGAAGAGAGCGGTTGAGCACATAATCAGACCGTCAGACCCAGGAAACTGGACGATTCCTCTTGGATGTAGCCGAAGCACCCACGATGAATGAGACGTGGGATAACCCCCACATGTTGGCACAACGTTGAAATGCAACCCCACATAAACGAGCAGGCGTTGAAAACGCTCTGTCGCCATGAACGCCCGTGAGTGGTGTCCCACCTAGGTAGGTTTCGCCTTGACATATATTCTCAATAGAGATTTTGGTAGGAGAGTTATTTCATCGGAGCTGAAACAACATGATCGATCCAAATGTCGCGGTACTTCGCTTTTTCCAGGACAACGTATTTTCACCGGGAAAGAAACCAAAGCTAGGTGCTGCTACTCTTGTTGACTCATTCATCAATCCCGTTGGTAGGGAGAGGCGCACGGTCTGGAACAATATGCCGGGATGGTCCGGCGAAATGTTGTAGTCCCTGATGGATAGGAACACACCACCTACGACTGGCACGGAAAGGAGAAGGAGAAGGCGAAGAACACCCGACTTTGATGGACTGCGAACAAGTCCGCTGGAGTTCAGCTATGAACAGATACGCCACGGAAGGTGACATGCTCCGAATGAGAACAGGACGAGAGATCAACTGGAAACTTCAACTTTGTTGACCGGGTAATGATTCACTGTCAGGCGAAGCGAACCCGAGGCTCGGGCGGCATGTCAAGTTCGTGAGGCACACAAACCTTGAGCGCCTCATTCACTCCCAATATGTATGGAATCGGAATGTACTTGGGGGACGATATCATGGGTGGCCTGTCTTTGGTGGAACTTCATGAAGGATACCTTCAGCCCAAACCATCAAGCATTGCATTTTTAGCCATGATATCAACGGAACTATCCGATGCCTCGGCATTGGCCTCACCAACTCCCTTGACATCGATATGAAAACACCCGGAGTCTATTACCGATAACCCCTGTCCAGCTTCTGCAACAGCATGGGTAAACCAGCCTAACATACTTATTCCTCAAATCCTGCCCTGCCCTGCTTGTAATGATATAGAGATACAATTTTCCGCAGCTCAGATCGTTGCACAGACAGACAAGACTTGGTCCAGGCCAGCCGCCCTCAACTAGGCACGGGTTCACGAGGAGTCATCGGACGAAGCATGGTGGAACATCTCGCTTAGCATTCAAATGGAATGTGCCACAGAGCCCGTGTCCAGTGTCCTGTTACATCCGCGTCTATTCCCCTGTTTCTTCATGCACCGAGTTTCGGAGATCCTCTAACCATCTGTTCTACCTGCACTTACTCAATCTGACATGTCAGCGCCAGACATGCTTATTCCTACGTAACAACAGATCACAATAAATTACCCTCATGCCCCTGCGGTGTATAGCACCGTTTTTGGGATATGTCTGAACTCCTGAAGCATAATAGCTGTGATCGGAGTTGCAGACTTCTAACTTGCCCCCTGTCGTACAGCAACCCTTCCTTTCTGGACAAGGCTTTTGAACCGATAACACGAGTCTCAAGTCATAATTTTCACGCAGGCAGGCATCGAAACACAATGCTAGATGTATCATGTAGGAGTCATGGTTCTATGACGGAACAGATGACGCTGATCGTGCAACCGGAGCGTCTACGTCAAGTGAAGGAAGGAAAGGGTCGAGTATGTTGATACGCCATGGTTCAGTCATCAGAAAAAACCACATTGCATTCATCAATAGGTGCGTGATAATAAGATAGAAATTGGATCAACTGTACGATAATCTAAGTAACCCTGCGGTAACGAAGTCTCGACCTGGTTTCATCCACATCGAAACCAGATTGCAGCTGAGGTACATATTTAATTGAGTTGGTCATGATGGGCGGCAGAAATGCATGGTATTCTGGTTCTGGTATGTATTCTGTGACGGCCTTGGTGATCTGGGCAGCCACAGATGAGAAATGTTTCTTTGAGAGATACGTATGTTCGAGGCCACGAAGTGATTCCGCCTTGGCGGTAGAGATGGATAAGCTCTGGAGGGAGTGGAGGCTGCGGGCAGCCATGCTAATGAGCATGCTCTATGAAAACCCACGTCAGCCACGTCTATCACGCGTTGGAAACATTACTTACAACCGTGTCGCCTTCGGCCGAGGGGTTAACCTTAGATGAGACAACGGCAAGCTTGAGATATTGTAATTTAGAGCATCGAGCAATGATTGGCGCGATATGTTCCCCAAAACACCACCCACCCTCATAAGATGGTAATAAATAGAGGTCCTCCAACGTGAATGAATGCTGGGGCAAGACCGAATTAAAGAACACCTCGGCCAACTGAATCGAAGTTTGTTGATCGGGTGCTGTGATGTTCTTCAGGTATAACCGTGTCAAACCGGAGTAGGACATGAGGTATTCGATGAGTGTGGCATTCACCAGGTCTGTCGATATTCGGTCCAGGTGTATCTCGTTTACCCGTAATGCCGACCAAATATCTTCAGCGGTTGACGAGTAGGGGGGTGGGTTGTGAGGGGGGTCATGATTGTCCGTAAGAGTAAGGGATTTGAGAAATCGTAGGTGGGGCAAAGTGACATTATCTAGGCGTGTAAACCAACCACAAAGATCAAGATGTTTGAGACGTATTAGCGACGCATTTCCGAGAAGACTATGCAGAGTCGGTGCGTCAGAATCG